>CAEGAF010163402.1:0-24053 GCA_903067075.1 Micropoecilia bifurca | reverse complement strand
AGGAGTTCAGGTCCCACCAGGAGGAGAGGAGACCAGGACACCTGGAGGGACGATGTCTCTCTGCTGGGACGCCTTGGGGTTCCTGGAGGAGCTGGAAGAGGCTGGAGGGAAGTCTGGGCCTCCATTCTGAAGCTGCTGCCCCAGCGACCCGACCTGGATGAAACGGCTGAAAATTGGATGGATGGATGACAAGTTGTGCCATTTTTAACGGGCATTTAGCATTAAAACAATGGAGAGAAAATTCAAGGCACCAGCTCACATCCTTAAGCTACTGGCCCCACCTGTGGTTATTGCTGAGTAATAACAATAAGCATATTAATAACCAGAGTGGAGTAATGGAGCCACGTCTTCCATCGTTCAGACTCTGTCTGTGTTTCTCTTCAAGCATCTCTTTAATGTTGCACTTGGTTTTTGTTGAGTCATTTCTAGCAGTTCTCTTTCTGTTTCTTACTGTTTATTCAATGTCACATGCTGTTTTTATTTTGTTTTTAATTATGTAAAGCACCTTGAAATGCCTTGCTGATGAAATGTGCTATACAAATAAAATTTGATTGATTCTAGTTTAAGCATGTTAAAGAAAATCACTTTGCAAACAGATTTTTTAAAATATATATAAAATCTGGGGAATTTGATTGGCTGCGGTTCATCTGACACAGACATACATACATATCCAACAGTTTTACAGCATTTTTATGGCCGTTTAAGTCCAGATATCAGTAGCAGGTGAAGATCCGAATCTTTCAGACCAACAATGGGCTTTTTGTCTGGATGTTTGTTCAAGGCAGATCCACAGTTGTTATCAGACTTGTGTCAACAGCAGGTTTGGTTCTCCATCGGTTACAACTACAACTGCAAATATGTGATTATTTCTGCTGCATTCATGTTTTGGACCATTTAGAGAAAAAAATGGTTTCATTAATTGCTTCTTCGCAATGGAGTCAGATTATTCTGACATTGTGGAGATAAAATCAGCAAACAGGAAGGCAGCAGTGTCTCACACCACAGTGGCATTTCAGTTTACTGGAGCAGCTTGTTGGTACCTCCTGCCCACATAAAACAGATCTAAATTATGAATTAAAGAACCTGCAGTACAACAGGTGAAATGAAGAAACAAATATCTATTTATCTGTCAGGGGCCCAACATGGGTGAACAGATGTGGGACCCATATTGTCAGCCCTCCTTCTCCCCAGATGAGGCCCACCTGCTGGCTGGGGAATGTTATGTCTGCAGAAAATATTTAGGAATAATGTTTGAGTTATGATGGGATTAAAATGTTAAAATCTCTATCTATATCTAGACATATACAAACCGGATTCCAAAAAAGTTGTGGCACTAAAATTATGAATAAAAACTAAATGTAATGATGTGGATATGTCAATATTTTATTTGTGATAAAACATAAATGGCAGATCAAAAGTCTGAGTAAATGTAACATTTTAAAGGAAAAATATGTTGATTCTAAATTTCACAGTATCTACAAATCCCCAAAAAGTTGGGACAAGTAGCAATAAGTGGCTGGAAAAGGGAATTAAACATATAACAAACAGCTGAAAGATCAATTAACACTAATTAGGTCAATTGACAACATGATTGGGTATAAAAAGAGCTTCTTAGAGTGTCAGTGTTTCTCTGAAGCCAAGATGGTGAGAGGATCACTAATTCAACCATCGTTGTGCAGAAAGATGGAGCAGCAACACCAGGATGGTGAAAGTCTGAAGACCAAAGAACACATTTCCAGTATAGACTGACATTTAATACACTGCAGGGCTGCTGGAAGTATTTATTTTGAAAGTCCAGTTGGACGTTGCTCAGAGATGATGGATAGTAAGTAACTTTATACATCGGTTACTTAAGACTGTTTCTCATGAGTGATTTACAACTTCATGACTCTGGAAAGTCATAAATCACATGGCAGCTTTGCATTTTTATACTTGATTAAAAACATGAAGTTGTTTTTGTTGCGTCCACTAAGACGAAAACAATCATTTTGTTGTAACTTCTTTCTTAATTTTGTACTATCCATGTTTTTAGAAAATGTAAAATGTGTGCAAAGCTTTCTACACTGCAAAAACACAAACTATTACCAAGTATTTTTGGTCTAGTTTCCAGTGCAAATATCTTACACTTGAAATAAGACAAAATTAACATGTAGCTTTTCAGCAAGAAATAGGAGCTTTTAGTTCCTCAGTATTAAATTTATAAAGTACTTCTTATGGCACATTATTTAACTTATAACAAGACATTTTCTTTTTTTTAAAGTTTTATCTTACTTCAAGTGATATTTTCACCAGAAACTAGACAAAAATACTTGGTAAGAGTTTGTGTTTTTGCAGTGTAACTCGCCTTATTTATAATCTGAGCTACTGAGAGTAGTGGGGGTCCGAAGATAAAACCTTGGGGAAGACCAGATGTAATTTTTGTTCACTCCCATGTAAAGTTACCCTGTTTTATAATTTAAAAAACTGTTATTTTGATATAATATTAGTAGAATACTACAGTTTTATGTTTTTGTAGTGTAATATCTAATAAATTAAGACCTTTGTAATGAAAAAGCATCAGATTAAATGTCTAACCTTTGTCACCTTTTTGTCTACAGTTAACTTTATCCTGCCCCAGCATTTATATTATTTCCTGTATTTTGATTTGTTGTTGACAGAAGGAAGATATTTTCACTTGAAAATAAGCAAAAATACTTTGCAGAATTTTATGTTTTTGGCATGTGGGGACAAAAAGTATAACTTACTAAGAAACTTCAAAATTCAAACTAAATTTTATTAGAAAATCCAGACTAAGTAGACGTGCCAGTTTATGTCAAAGTGTGAGACAAATTCTTAACCATTTCTGCAGGAGGCAGGTGGGACTTTCCTTTTGTTATGGGCACAACAAGAGGCTTGTCATCTGAAAGGGGAGTAAACTATCAGTCCAATTTCTGAGAAAACCTTCTCAGTGAGGTGGGAGGACGGTTCAGATCGAAGTGATGAAACTCTGCCGCCTGTTTTTCTTTCCTGTGGTTCTCTGTTCAGTTGAAGGTCAGCAAAATTTTAGCTGTATTTCCTACTAGGACTTTTATTCTTTCAAAAAGGATAAAAGTCAGGCCTCCATGGAAACATTAGACAAAAAAAAAGTATCTCTTCTTAGTTTTTACGGAAACTGTTTGGACAGAAGAAAACCCCAAGTTCAGGCTTCAGTAAAACTAATCAACTCGAGTAAAATTTAAAGAGTGAAAGTCGTCAGCCATGCTAGAAAGTACGAGTACAATCCTAACCGAAGAGCAAAATAAACACAAGGATCTCTGTATGAGACATTTTAGACTTTTTAATGTCTCGTTTGCTTTGTAGAATCTTTATTTCATTTGTGAAATTCATATTTTCATGCGTTTATTTGTTTATTTGGATCTCTGCTGCTTCTAAAATCAACTCAATCACTTAAGATAAAACACCCAGACGTTTTTTTTAATAAGTTATTTTGTTTGGTGTCTTTAAAACAAGCCGTTCCAAAAACTTACTGATTGCAAAGTCACTCTGAGCCGTTACCTAGCAACCCCAGTTGAGCCCAACCTGTTACCTAGCAACGGAAAGGGAGTTCCAGTCTGTTTGGTCAACTGGTTTCACCGCTGCATGCTGGGAAAAGACAAGTGTTTTGTTGTTGATTTATCATTAGCTGCATTCTTGTTGGTTGTGCAGGAGGCTCTACTGATGATTTTTAAAGATCAGCCATGTTCACATGCGAGTGTAAACGTTGAGTTGAGGGGGCGCGGCTAGCAGCAGCTAATTTGGATTTAAAGTGACAAAACTCTCCAAAGCAGTTCATACAGAATGGCAGAACTGAGACTAAAATCTGATTATCTAAGAATGATCTTATACAAAAACATGTTTTGTGTAGATCATAGGCCTGTCCTGTTCAATAAAACCCATCATAGGTCACCTTTAATGTTTAAATGTGTTACGAATCAAGATGTTTTCATTCTACTGTGTGTTTTTCAATGTTTCATTCCTTTAACAATAGGGAAACAAACATGCCTGCTGGACTGAGAGGTGTAAGTTTGTCGAAACCACTCAGTAATTCTTCGAAGCATCTGGAGTTTCACTGACTCTACGCCTCCCCGTTATTTTCAAGTTTCTACAGGTTAAGCATTTGAAGTGGATGGTGTGGAGTAGTTATGAGTAGTCAGTATCTCACCAGCAGCGCATCCTTCAGAGATGAGAGATTTCAATCTGGTTCACATGTAAACTTCTAAATAAATAATTACAATAAAAGCAGAAAGTTCCAGATCTAAACGTTTGCTTTAGCCTCATGTGTACAAAATGTGAAAAAGAGTAATCACAAATCTATATAGACATCCAAAAGAGCTTAAGTGGGACATCAGTAAATTTCCTGTCTGCAATATTGGAGAGCACAAAAAATAAAATAACCTGCATTGGTGGAGTTTTTGATGTTGCATGAATTGTTGAAAAGACAATCATCCATCCATTTTCTTGACACTCTTGTCCCTTAGTGGGGTCAGGAGGGTTGCTGGTTCCTATCTCCAGCTGATGTTCCATGCGAGAGCTGGACAGGTCACCAGTCTGTCACAGGGCAACACAGAGACACACAGGACAAACAACCAGTCACACCTAGGGACAATTTAGACAGACCAATTCACCTGACAGTCATGTTTTTGGACTGTGGGAGGAAACTGGAGTACCTGGAGAAAACCCACCATTCACAGGGAGAACATGCAAACTCCATGCAGAAAGGCCGGGGCCGGGAATCGAACCCAGAACCTTCTTGCTGCAAGGCAGCAGCTCTACCAACTGCGCCACTGTACAGCCAAGACAATTATCATGTTACCTAAATATCGACAACAATTTTTAAATAATTACCTAAATAATCACCATTTTGTTTCTTTGAGGATTCAAAATAAAAATAAAGATAAAAAGGAGATGGAGAATTATGTAAAAAAAAAAAAAAAGTTAGTCAAAGTTAAATCAAAACAGTTTTTTTTTTGTTTTTCACTTTTCAACAGACTTTTTATAATGTGATGTAATGGAGGATTTAAATTAATGCAGAAATTGACAAACAGTTTAATTATAAAACCAACACAAAATGTTTTTATTTTAAAACCAACATAAAATGTGCTTCACTGAGAGGAAGTTTGATTCATACAGGTTAAAGTTCAGGTCATGATAAAATGGCATCATTTCCATGCACTAAAAAAAAGTAGCCGTCGGGCCGGGGGGGTCAGGGGGGGCCAATACTGTTGAGCAGGGAGGAGGGGGGGAAAGAGGTTTTCTCATTTCATGTTTACCCAGGAAGCACATCGGCTAAACCGTGAGTCAAACAGTCACTGGGACTGATTACTATATATTCCATTGGGGGCCGGTAACGTTAACATTACATACACCTTTCTGAACAGGCGAGGGCCACTTTCTCTGTCTATAATCAGACATTAAAGCTATTTGAAACCATTCCTCCCTCCCTGGCACCTCCAGACCCGGGCCCCCATGGGCCCCCATCTGGGCCCGGGCCCCCATAGGCCCCCCATAGCTGCACACCTGCCTCAATGAACGCAATAAAGTTAGTAAATAAAAATGTTTCACAACTGGTCATCAGTTTGGATCAGAGCATCAATTAAAGCAGTTCCTGCGTTTTTTTTTACTTCTGTACAGTAAAGAAATAATTCATAATAGTTAAACCAAAAACAATTCTTCAGAATTAGAAATTCAAAGTTTTCGGGTTTCTGTTATCATGTGAGGCACAAAATTACAGATTTAATAAGAAGTTTTTACAAAATTGTACACATTGAGGGTAATTAGGAGGCATTAGCTTCTAGTCTTTACAGTTTATTTAGTTTGAGAAACGATCATGTGTAAACAGAAAGCCATAAAAACTCATAACTTATAAACGCTAAACTAAAACAGTTTGATTTGACACCATCAGATGTTGCAAGTTGCAGTTTTTCTGGTTTTTTTTAATAGTTTATAAAAAATGAACATAACCACTTGAGAAAAAAATAGCATTTCATCATCAATAGTTCAGGCTAACTTTGGGTTTAGCTTCGTGTTGAGCTTGTTGACGGTTCAAGTAAGCAGGGAGGCATTTTGACGAAAAAAGAGAGAAATCAAGACGTTCTGCTGATTCTGGTGAGAAGGACATTCAGTCTCTGCTTCTGTGTGAATGTTTGGGTGCTATGAAGAAGAGGAGGAAGAGGAGAAGGAGAAAGAAGAGAAGGGGAGAACCGAGGAGGTCGGTGGAGGAGTCAGCAGCTGATCGGACCAGGCCGGATCGTCCAGGTTTATTTCCACAAACGGGCTGCTGGAGCAAACCGCTGAAAAAAAAGAGATAAATATATTTATAAACAAAATTATTTAAACTCAGAAATCTACCTGGAAAACTGGTAGAAAACAGGTAAAAGTGATTCATAAGTCAGACATAAAAACACAATTTTCACAGTAAAGGCACAAAATTCCACAAAGAAAATACAGAAAAAGGCAACTAAAGTCCAGAGAAAATGAGTTTTAGGAAACCTGGAGTTCTGCTTGTCGAGGTTTTTCCAAATGTCTTGCATGACATGCAAAGAAATGATGATTAATTGGGATTTTTGCAGCGTGTGGGAGATCATCGCCCCCTGCTGGCCGATGTTTCATCAACAGAAACCGATCAGCAGAGCAACGTGTCACTTCCTCATGAAATAAACTATCTGAGTCGATAAAACACCAACGGAGTCAAAAATACCAGAAAATATTCAAACACAAAAATTATCATGTCAATAATTATGCTTCAATTTTAGTTAACTAACCAAACTCATTAATATTTAAAACTACATTTTAAATCTGTTATTTTAATGTTTAAAAATGTTATTTAAGCCTGATTTGTAGCAACATGTTGAATTTATGTTAAACTAGACCTTAAAGTTTTTATTTTTCCATTTTCAGTGGAGCTTCTGCTCCTTTTGTTTCCACTAAAATAAAAGTTTTAAATCCTCTAAAGTGGCTCTAATCCTGAAGCTACTGGGAAGTTTTGACACTTTAGGAAAGAGTCGACACCTGAACTGGGATTCGGTTATTAGAAAACTATATATTTTCACTGAAATATTTTTATAGCACCTGTTGATTGTGTGGTATTTAAATGAGCTCACATGGATTGTTGTTGTTTTCGTTCTGTTGCTGCGGCTGCGTCTCCTCGACTGCATCGAAGAACAAGTTGTTGCTGCTCATCTGGTTGGATTTCTTCTCTGCCTGGTCGCCTCCTGATAACGAGCTGGAGGAGGATGAGGAGGAAGACGACGAAGACCTGTGAGGGTCGCCTGCTTCTGGAGGATCCTGAAGAGCTGCAGGAAGCGACGGAGGTAAAGAGAAGGAGTTAAAGAGACGGAGTTAAAGAGACGGAGGTAAAGAGAAGGACTAAATGTCTGAATTCACCAAAACTGGGTCTGGATCATCAAATGTTACCTTAAAGGGGAAAATTCACTTTTCATATTAATGGTTTTTGGTGTCTGGAAAACAAGCCGTTTCAAAATCCTCCTGATTATTAGGTCACTCTGCGCCGTTACCTAGCAACCCCAGCCAAGCCCAGCCCGTTACCTACCAACGCAAGTGGAACTCCAGCAAGTTTGGCCAGTTGGTTTTACCAGTGTATGCGCTGTACAATGGCTGCTGGAAAGGACAAGTGTTTTGTTGTTGACTCACCATCCACTTGTTCTTCCTCAGGGTCAGAGATGTACGGTTGTGCAAATGTGCATCAGTTTCAGCCACTTTCAGCTTATTCTGATTCTGAAAGGAGCTAAAATAGGCAGAACTGAGCAAATACAATCTAATTATGAATCCTTGAAGACATTATTATTGATCTATTGGTGATACAAAACAATTTTATTGCATTTTTTGCACAAAATAATTCTTGGATAATGAGCTTTTAGTCTGCTTAGTCCTGCCTACTTTGATTTTCTTTCCGAATGACTTGCTTTAGAGCCTCATGTCGCTATAAATCTAAATAAGCTGCTGTTGGTCACACCCCCAACTCAACGTTTACACTCACATGTCAAAATAGCGGCAGATAGATGCATAATTATACAACCATATATCTTTGAAAAGCAGAAGTGGAGCCTCATGCGCAACCAACAAGAAAGCAGCAACCATGCACAGCGGTAAAACCAGCTGACCAAATATGCTGGAGCTCCACTTGGGGTGCAGAATGACTGAACAGTTGGGGGGATTTTGAAACAGTTCATTTTCAAAACATCAAAAATCATCTGGGTGTTGGTTTTTAAACATTTGTGCTGATTTTAGAAGCAGTAGAAACACAGATAGAAGTATAAAAATATAAAAAAATGTTCATTTTGAATAATCTTCCCCTTTAAACATGCAGGTATTTGCTAAAATACTTAAATACTTTAGAGTTTGAAGCACAACAGCCAAGCATTTGGTACCGTTCTCTTCCGCGTCTGTGTTCTCCTCCGGCTGTGGGCCGGTGCCGTTGGGTACCGGGGTGGTGGAGACATCGTCAGAGATCACATCTTTATTAGCCGGTTGGTCTGAGAAACAAACACAGAAACGTTCGTACTCAGGTTGTCGGACGTTTTAGGACATTTGGATGGATTTGGTTCGTTACCGAGGTCGTCCAGGTAGACCTGACCGAAGGTGCCAGTTGGTTCGTAGGCACCGCTGGAGGCCGGAGGGCGCTGGAGGTCAAACGAGTACGTCTGAAAAACAAACGGATGAATGGAAATTAAAACGTTTAAACATCATATCATAGTCTGTGATTGTTTTTCTTTAAGGAAACACGGATTTATTAGTTGTTTCTCACCCTGGAGGCCCTGCGGAGCATGTAGAGGATGATACACAGAGCGATGATCACCATGATGATCAACACCAGCAGGATGTAAGCTGCCGAGAACGAAACCACCAGGTCACCGCCTGACTGAACTCAGGTTAGATTAAATACATGAATTTCTTATTTGGATGGTCATAAATATTCACATTGCACTGAGTTAATTTTGCCTAGTGGCCACCAGGGGGCGCTGGAAAATTAGAAACATGTTAACTGTAATTTCCTGAACCAAAATCTACAAAACAAAACATCTGCAATCAGTGAGGAAAGTATTAATAGCATGAATGACTTGCATCTATTTTAGTATACCTTTGGTCTGTTTTTAATAACAGAGAGATGATGAAACATAACTAGACTACAATGGAAAAGAAAAAATACTCAGTTTAAAAAGAATAAGAGTGAAGATGGAAACTGGAGTAAAAAAAGTGAACTTACCCCAAGATGAACCTCCTGCAGCCACTGAAAGAAACACATTAGATTTAGTTTTTCACTCAGGAGAAATCTGAGTTAATGATGGTTAAAAGCGCAGGCGGCGATTCTCAAAACTAACGCTGGATAATATTGCTCTTAAAGGCGATTGTGTCTGGAACCATCTGAACTACGCTGCCTTCAGATGGAGCTTTGGCTTCGTAATTTAACGCCTCTGTCTCCTTTAAAAGCTCCAGCTCTTTCTGAAACGCCGCCTTCAGGACCCAATCACAACACGGCTGGTGAAAACCTTTAAAAGCGTTTTACCAGCGTCAGCTAGTTGCTGCTGCCCAGCTGAGAACTGCCGTGCAGCTGGCCTTTGTGGAAAAGGTAATGATGGACTCTGACCTGAACCTCCAGAGCCACTTAAGACAGTTACAAAGTCGACCTTCTGTCACCGGAAGAACATTTCTAGGGTTAAGATCTACAGAAATTCATCCATATCTAGATTAATTCCACCTGCTTAGAGTTGCTTTTGAAATATTATAAATGAAACATTAATCAACATTTTGAAGTGTAACGACGGCACTTGACAAAATGCAAAGTTGCAGTTATTGGATGTGTCTCCTATGACTTTATGTTTGTGTGTTTTTATGAACTGTGAACTGCCTTGTAGCTGAAATGTGCTATACAATAAACACGATTGATTTATTGATCTGTCTCAAAATATCAATCAGATCCAGAACGCTGCTGCTGGAGTTCTGACTAAAACCAGGAAGTTAGAGATCATCCAGTTCTGGCTCCCTGTAGCTCAGAGAATAGATTTTAAAATACTGTTAGTTCATGAATCACTGAGCGTCTCAGCACCACAATACTTTAAAGATCTGCTGTTGTCGCCATAGCAACATTCCAGACGCCTCAGGCCTTCTGGTTCTGGTTCTGCTCTGCATCCAGAACCAGAACCAAACGAGGAGAAGCAGCATTCAGCTTCTATGCACCACAAATCTGGAGCAAACTTCCAGAAAACTGAAAAACAGCTGAAACACTGAGTTCCTGTAAGTCAGTGCTGAACATCAGTCTAGCTGCCTGTGTCCTATGTTACCAAAAAGGCAGAAAGCGTTACAGGAAAACGGTAAATAAATGTGTCTTACATTAAAAATGAATGTCTGTTGAAATTCACGCAGTTAAACTAAACAAAGGCGTCTCTCTCCTTTATTTAGTAACAAACTGCAGCCGGTTATCATAAATCCCCCTCCTGAAAATGGCAGCTGAGTGGTAAAGATGTGGGTTTTTTTGTTGTCCTGTGACCGTTAGCGTTCGTTCTGGTTGGCTGGATTAAACCGGGCGTATCTGAATGTGTTCCTGTGGGTTCTGGTGAGCAGCTAGAGAGAAGTCAGACGTGCGAGTCGCTGTGGTTTGACGCAGGAAGAGGCAGAGCGAGAACCTGCAGCCTGCATGAAGCAGCTGATACCTGCTGCGGACGGCGTAGTCGCTGCAGAGGTTGACCCTTCGCTGGCTTGTTCTTCCTGCTGCACAAGAGGAAACAAAACCTCCATCAGTTAACTCCATCCACATTCCCTTTTTATTTCAACCTTCTTGCATTTGATGGTTTGAAATGTTTGTTTCATCTCCTGGATTTCTGAGAACTGGCTTTGTGTTTCTGAAGCTTTTCTTGTTCATGGTGGGCTTTGCACTACAACCCCAAACTCACTTCCTGTCTGCTGTTTTTCTAGAACGGCAGCGGCTGAGCGGGTGGATTGAGCTCACATGAAAACCCTTTTTAAAGAACGTTTTACATAACTTTACACAACAAGCAGCGTCCAAACGACCACGTCTGCATTTCATGTGCAGAGATGTGAAGATATGAGGTTAATAATGACAAAACTTTGTTCATTGATGCTGCACTGTTTTGTTGCAAATGATGTTTAGCTCACTGCAGGAATAATGGCTTAGATGGAGGAAAGAGTTTGAGCTTTTTATCTCCAGAAAGTAAAAAAAAATCTGCAAAAGTGTGTAAAACCTTACAGATTGGATTCATTTTTAATCCTGAAGTCCTGTTATTAATCCTAAAGAGAATACTTTTTGTCATAGAGATGTAGATGCAGCTCCTGCAGCAGTCTGTTTTCCAGCAAGTTTGAAGAAGCCTCTGACTGAAGAAAGTTGTCCCTCAATGTAGCACAAGATGGGAAATATCTAACACAGCAATTCTGAACTTTTAGAAAAAACAAAGCAACCAAAGAGAAAAATAAGTCATGTGAATTCCTGTCTATGTGTAATTTTAAGGTCAATTAAACAGATTTGTGCAGGAAACTGGTGAAAGCTTCTAGTTGAAATGATCCAAACCATCAGAGATGTTTAAAATAGAATAGAAGACATGTTTTTTTTTTTAGAAAAAGTACAGTCAGTATTTGATTCTGTTCTAGGTCCTCTGGCAGATAATTCTCTTATAATATGGGAAAAATGTCAATTATTGACTTAAAACAAGCAGATATTTCACCCTGAAGGTCTCTAATAAGTTATTTTTGTCTTTTTGAAATGTACAAAGATATTTGCAGTAGAAACTAGACCAAAAATCCTAGGTAAGATTTTGAGTTTTTGCAGTGTAAATGTCTGCAGCAGCAGCACCAGCACAGTTTCCACTGTTAATATTAAATTATATTAAAGTATATTTGGTGTTTGAACTATTAAAATATGCAGATTAACAGAAGCTCAAATAATCCACGGGATTTCTGCTTCTGACTTTGATCAATGTTTTCACTTCATCAAGTGAATATAAAATATTCGGGTTACTGATGATTGTTACCGTGGTTACTGAAGGTGAGATTGGTGCTTGAGGCGCTGTAGGTGATGGAGTCGGCGTTGATGCGTTACTCGTCTCCTCCGTGGTTCTGTTAAAGTCCATCTTAGGTGTCGAAGCATTAAAATTATCAGTGGCTAAAATAAAGGAGACAAAAAATGAAAAATCTCAGATCTTCAAATCAAAACGTCAAAACGTTGCAGAGAAAATGACAGCATGAAAACAGGCATGAAAACAAAATAATCCAGAGTTGATGGATAGGAAACAAAACATTCCTGCACTTTAAGTCAATAACATAAATACCTTAGTTCAGAGTCTTTATTGAAATGTGTTTGATCTTTCATTGAAAATTATAATTGTTTAAACTTTATTTAGGAAAAAATACACACAAATGTGATGTATTTTTCTATTCTGATAATATTTAGTGGGCATCTATAAACTTTATCCAAATTCTTTCCTAGGTTTTAACAAAATGTTTGAAAAGAAAAATCAGGAAAACACTTAAAGGTCTTTATGATATAAACATAAAGTAAATTATTTAGTATTTAGTGTGAAAAGATTCATACTTTTTCATTTTACATAATATTTAGTCACTTATAATCCATTTATTTGAGGTAAAATAACAACCATAACACCATTTTCATCAGTATATTACCTTTATGGCATGCATTTTCACTTTAATAAATCATTTTTAACTGAATTAGCTACAAGGGGGATCATCTAAAACTCAGTCCTATAACATTTTTAAAGCTAATTTTCACAGTGGAAGTCATCAAGATGAAGACACAGTTAGGAAGAGATCAAAATAAATGCAACATTGATCAACATATTTGATGATTTGATGATGGTAATCAACAAAATATACCATCTGTTTCTGGTTTCTCAGTTGGATTAATAAAACTAAAGAAGACTGGAGAAATGAGGAGACAAGAGAGAATAATTTTTCCTAGTTGGGATAAATTGAGCTCTTTGTTTTAGGGAAACATTGCAAAGTGTAGCCTGTTATGTTATTCTGTCAAAATGATGAGGAAAATTAAACAGAATCAAAGCCAAATTAGATTTAGTTGATTTATTTAAAAATAATTTGAAAGTAAAATTTGTCACATAGTATTTTATTATCTTAAATTAATGCAGTTATTTAATAAAATGCAATTCTGGAGCGACGCGCTGCTCCAAACTCCACTCCAGTTGGTGGCGGTAAAGCACCAATTTCATTGTTTGCCAACCGCAAAAAAGCGAAGAAGAAGAAAAAAAGGAAAGAGGAAGAAGGAGAAGAAGAATGTGACTTAAGGAAGTGTATTTATTTTACCATTTTTATTTACATCCACGGCCGTTTTCGTGCCATTTAGTTGTGAGGGATTCGAAGTTCCTGGAACTAAATAAGAAACAGAAAAGAATCAAATAAATATAAATAAATAAAACCAGAAAATTCTAAATTAAGGAAGCAGATCATTGATGGTTCAGTTGTGCAGAAGTGATCAGAGTTTAAAAAAGAATTAAAAACAGAATTGTGCATTTTGGATTAAGACTTTTAAAATTATTTTAGTTTATAAATTTCAGGTTACTGCTGTTAAACAGGGAAATCCTGGGGGCAGAAAAGTCTGTAAGTACCAGGATGTAAGAGTTTAGCTAGAGGAGATAAATGTTAGAACAACCTGAAATACAAAATACTGAAATTTATCTGAAATTCATCAAACGCTGCAGAATAAAGTAAAAAATGTATGCTTGTTGTGATGATTGTGTTTCTATGGAAACAGTTTAACGATGTAACCAGAGATGGGTAATACTTTAATGTTACATTTACTAGCTTTATGAGTATTTTTACTACTCTGAACATTTTATTTTTACTTGAGTAACTTTACTGTAAAGCATTTCTTCTCTTACTTGAGTCAAATTTCTGAATTTTCAACCCACTGAATGAAGAACAAACATGTTTTAACCAAAACCTCACCAGACAGACACACCTGCAGTTTGTTAAAGTTTGATCAGTTTTTCATTGAAAGACAATGTTCTGTAGTGTGATTTTGTTATTTTTGTTATTTATATGATTGATCATCATTTTGAACCATAAATGCAAAAAATTTCCACTTAAATTTATATTTTGGTCCGTCTGATGATGTAATTTAAAAATATTAAATGACTGATCAGTTGCTCAGTACTTGAGTACCTTTTACCAAATACTTTTTACTCTAATGCTACTTTTACTAGAGTGCTATTTTTGGTAGCGTGCTCACTGTATGCTGAAAAAAAAATCCAATTTAAATTGGAAAAATGAATTCAGAAGTGGCTTGAGTTTTGACCAGTCACGTCTGTGACCAAGATAAAAACTAAAGTAGACGTTGCTAATTCGCTTAAAATCTCAGTAAGGAATTTGCGGAGCATCCTTCATCACATCTATGTCGCTTTTTTTAAAAGCCTTAAAATAAATTAGCATAATTTTACACTGAATCTTTCAGGAAAATGCACTCTGAGGTAAACAAGTCCCACTTTAAGGAATTTGTGTTTTAAGAAAAAAAAGTCACCAAACAAATGTAATGTAGTTTTTACTTCTATCATTTGCTGTATTATGAATTGTAGAGCTTACAGGATGTGGATACTAATATTTTCCATGATAAATCATGTTTAGTACGTCAGTTTTTACCTGGAGTTACAGGACGTATCGTCGTCGTAGGTAGTTTTTCTGAAACAGCAGAAGTTGCTAGAGCTGCAAAACAGTAAAGAGAAATATTACATAAAGCAACATCGTACCATCAAATTTAACAGCTTGTCCTTTAAATCATAAAGTAACATAATGTGAGCAGCATGCAGTTTACTGCTAGCAGTGACTGACTGTTCTTATAGCTGCTGGTGCTTTAGATGTGTGAAAAAACAAACTGCAGTTGGTGCAACATAAGAGCAAAGAGGTGTTAAAAATCTGAGGAAGACAACAAAGCATTCAGGTTCTCTGATCACATTTATTCTGCTCTATCTGCTGCAAACATAAAGATCTGACTGGTGATTAGACCAAACCCTCCTGCACAGTTGCTAACATTTAGCATGAATACGTTTAAGTCAAAGTAAAACCAGAAACAGCAGCTACAGTCACACTAAGATGTGAGGTTAGTGGTGATTTGTCCTCTTTGCATTTTTGTTTAAACATTTAGATCTAAAAACTGTTGCTTTAATGTTTTAACGCCTTTCTCCTCTCACACAGTTTACCAAACATGTTAGCATTCACCTATCTTAGCATAAAGCTGCTAAACTACAAGCTAGCATTTAGTTTTAGTTTCTTATATATTTTTGGTGTTTTATTAAATATTTACAGAATGATATTCAGATAAATATGGTTATATTCTAAAGATAATTTGCCTTATAGTTACAGATCCACCATTTTTCAGAGTTTGTAGTCTCACAAACATGATGCAACTGGTAGCTGCAATAACTGAAAGCTTTCAGTCATAGTTTTATGAGCTTTTAAAAACTCATACTCATAGTCGCATATGTCTAATAAGTTTTAAATCCTGAAAGATCTAAGTGATTATTTTGTCCCCAAACTCTCTGTTACAGCTTCTTGATCATTTTTTAACCTTAATTTAATAATAAACATGTTTTACTTTAGTGTTCCAAAAAGGCAAGACAGTTCAAAGTGTTCACTGCAAAAACATTAATTTTAACATCTAATTTTAGTGCATAAATTTTATTATACTTGAAATAAGACAAAACTAACTTAAAAATGACCGATCAGCAAGACATATGAGCTGATTTAATCTAAATAATTTCTTAATATTGATGACTTATAACATGGGAAACATGTTTTGTTACCAGTGAAATAATCTTCCAGTGGAACTAGAATGTCTACATCAATATTAAGCAATTATGGATTTAAATAAGCTCGTATATCTTTCTGAAAAGTTCCTCAGAAGTTATTTCAAGTGTAATAAGATATTTAAATTAAAATTGGCCAACATATACTTGGTAATATTTTGTGTTTTTGCGGTGTAATACTGGAACTGTGTTTTTATTTACGTACAAGCCATTTCCCATGATGTTACATTTTGATTATTTTTTCCTGAATTACAAATGGAGTCAGATTTTTAATTAGTAGATTTGTGTGGAAGAAATCCAGTCAAATCACAGAACATGCTCTTAACTTCCTAAATCTAAACATTGATTTGGTTTCTGCATCTTCTCAGAGTTCTGAACTATAATTAAATCTAATTTAATGTTGCAACCTAATATTCAGGACCATAATATTGATGAATGTTCTTTCTTATTTTAGCACTTTAGCTCTGATTAAAATGAACTTTCAGTAAATTTGGACACACCTCCTCCTGAATGTGAACATTGTATTAATTCTAAACATGAAATAGGCAAATATTGCACTTTTGCACCTGCATCACTTTGCATTTGAAAAAAATAACAGTTGATTTTGGCGGAAACCTAAAAGCTCACTGCGGCGTGTGTTGGCTCTGCTTCACTTCCTGCATGGAAAGCATCAGTTAAATGCGTTTTGTAGTCTGTGGAAATCATGCAAATGCAGATTTATGACCAAATTAAGGTTTTCCAGATGAGTAAATAACTGACTGTGACAGCTAATTTATGTCCAGCAGCTCATTTCGAACAAACATTCTTGTAGCATTTGATTAAACTGAAACGAAGAAGTGAAAGTTTTTAATTAGTTTCCTCAGTGAGCATCTCTGTGCTTTTATTATTAAAGATTTGAGTTAATAAAAGGACCTGGGAGGAAAAGTGTGTCAGCAGTTGAAGTGAACTCACCCAGGAAGCAGAGCTGAAACAGCAGCTTCATCTTCTTCATTCAAACCGTCTCCCACACTGGATTGTTTTTTCTTTTTACAACAAGAAGCTGTGATCATCAGCAAAGCAGCAGTTTCCCTTTTATTCAAGTTATTTTGTTCCTTTTTCTTTTACGCTCCTTCCTCTGCGGCGTTTCTCCACTTTTAGACCTGAAGCTCTAAAATCGTCTCTCTTCCTTTCTCTCTGTTTCTCCCGCCCTCCCCCATCCTCTCTTCTCACCGTCGCCCTGTTTGGCCTCGCTGTGTTTTTCTGTTGTGTGTCTTAAGCTTTGCGGTTTGAAAAATTCAAATTTAACCTGCAGGCTCTGAGGCTTGATTTCAGAAAGTTTCTCCGTTGTGACGTGGAATCGTGGATGAAATGTGGATTTTTTGGGGGGACATTTTTATTATTTTTCACCAAGAATTTAGCAAATATCTGCAGAAAAGAGAGAAAATCTAATAAAAAAACAGCTTTGTGTGCATAAAATCTGTTTTCTTTCCATCTTAACCTTTTCCTTTCCCCTTTTATCTCACACACATATTTCTAAAAACAAACTTTACTCTGAATCTTCTTCTTCTCTGTGCCACACTTGTTGGGCGTCTTTCTGTAAATCATTCTTGGTGTCTCTCAGTTTTCAGGAACTGAGTCATTGGCCGCAGATCGAGCTTCAGGGCCGCACAGGATGCAACAGTAGCTCTACTTTCTCACTGCTTCTACGTCACCAACGCAGGTGTCAACCCTGTTCAACCTTCAGCAGAGTTAAACGTTTACTCTACAGGTTACATCAGCTCTCCAGACACTTTCACCTCTTCAGACGCTTGTTGGCATGGAAGAAATTCAATCCATTTGGGGATTTAGGCAAGTAGGCGTAGTAAAGATGACAGGCTGAAGGTAAAACAGCGTCAGAAAGGGGAGAAGTGGGGATTTTGAAGGTGGCCAAGCTGGTCTGAGTAAAACAGAAACTGTCAATCTGTTTGGGTTTTCACCTCTATGCCATCTTTCCGTGTCTGAAATAGAGAAAAAGTCAAGTGAGGCGCAGTTTGTGAATTGAAAGGTCTTGCTGATGTCACAGGAGAATTTAATGAGATGAGGAAAAAGTAAAAAAAAAAAAAGATGCAGAAAACTTTCTCTGAGGTCATAAAATGAACAGGTTCACTAAGATAATATGATAATGAGTGGAACCTGGTCAGGAGAGTCTGGAAGTCCAGATCCATCCTGCAGAGGTGAAGGTATAGAAACACTGGAAGGTTTAACCATAAAATAACAAAAAAATTATATGACAGAGGTAATTACGAGAAATTTAATCAAAAAATAAATTGAAATGCGTTGCAAAACAGCGTCTCACCTAAAGAAGAGGGACGGATTATATCCGGTGTACCACAAGGTTTCACCTTCGGGCTCTTCCTATTTATCATCCACACAGTGGCTCAGATTATAACAAGTAACAAGACAAGAAAAAATACTAAGTTACCAAGTACTTCAGTCAACTTTCGAGATCAGTGGCCCCAACCTTTTTAATACTGCGGACCGGCCAAGACGTGGAACATTTTTCTGCGGCCCGGGATGGGAGGGGCGCGAACCGTCAGATAAGGCGGTGTTGGTGTCCCGCTAAATCCTGAATATACACAGCTTGGGTTGTCTTGGACTTCTTAATCACAACCTGCTGAATGTGACAGGGAGCCAATCAGAAAGCGCGGTGACGTCAGAACAGAGGGGAATCCCAGACAGCTGAGATATCGCGCAACTGAGTCTAGTGGATATCGGAGATGATATGTGGAAATGTTTATTATTATATGTAAAGGTCATTATTATATATGTTCATTATGTTTATTCAGTTAAAAATGTTAACTATGAAAAAACATATTCACCTCCAAAGCTCCCGTCTCTTTCATCCACCGCCTTTTCTTTTTATTACATCTTTTATCTCTTAAAAAGACTCCAAACTATCACTTCTACATCGTCCGTGTTTGGTTATTCTAAATTCCCGTTTGCTATGTTGGGTTTTTATGGATTTTCTTCTGGATTCGCAATGTTTGTGATTGGAATCGGTTCGTGTTGCTCCTCTCTTGGACGCAGGAACCGATCAAACCTGTTGTACTTTTATCAGCTCTGTGGTCACAGAGGTTTGGAGAATCGGCCGACAATAATTCTTAAATCTTTCCGTCTAAACCAGACTTAAGACTCACAAGCTCTACTCATCTCCTCTTGACCACTGACCAAACGCTCTGACTCTGGTCGCTATGGTAACTTTTATATATTCCTTCAAAATAATACACAGAACCGCCACAAAAACGAACATTTTACTTTTGTGAAAACTTTAACTCACGATAATGACTAACGAAGCCCAGAGCTTGTTTCTCTGCAACCAGACGGTTCCATCTGGGATGAGAGACAATGACACACAAAGTGTTGCTTATATCCACAGCCTGCTTGGTCTCTACGTGGCGAAGCAGTTTGTAGCTTCATTGCCTCATTAGAAGACGGTCACTGCATGTTATGCAGAGCGGCTTGTAATGTGGGACTCACCAACAGGTCCATAAATCCATTCTCTTGTCTCTCTGGGCCTTTTCCCCTTTACAAATAAAGACATCTTATCTGTTTCTTACTCATTTTGCTGCTTCTGGCTCATTGTTGGCGCGCAAGTAACCGAGAGAATATGGTTTAAGGATTTTCAAAATTAAAGATCCTCCAGACTTAAATAATACATAAAACAGAAATATTTCTTGTGCGGCCCGGTACCAATTAGTCCACGAACCGGGGGTTGGGGACCACTGCTCTAGATGACTTGAAATAAGACAAAACTAACTTCCGAGTACGTTTTCATCAAGATTTAGGAGCTTGAGTTCAGTCATTAATTATAATTAAGTAATTAAGTGCTGATTCTGCTGACATATTTGATTAACTTTCAACATTTCTTTCAATAATCTGTCACTGGATCTGGTACTATTTCCATTGATTTTAAGGAATAATTGGCTTAAATCAATCAGTCAAGATTGTGTGTGTAGCATCTTTCAGCAACAAGGAGGTTAAAATGTATTTACATCATAAATACACAAAAATATAAAGTCATCAACAACTGAAGCATTCCTTATAGTCAAAAGTCGTCAAAATGTTGGCTTCATTTATTAGGACTTTAAACTGTTGGGTTTTTAGTCCAGATTCAAAGGAACTCAGTGTTTTAGCTGTTTTGCAGTTTTCTGTACGTTTGCTGCAGATTTACGGTGCATAGAAGCTGAATGCTGTTTGGTTCTGGTTCTGGGGATGCAGAACAGAACCAGGATAAGTTCATATATCTTACTAATAAGTTACTTGCAAGTTCTCTTATTTCTAGTGTATCAAGAATTTTTCACCTGAAATCTGATTAAAAACACTTGGTAAGACTTTGTGATTTTTGCAGCGTATCGTCGTTATGCAGATGATACGCTGCTCTACATCACAGCGTCACCAGGTAACTATGAACTAATTTAGTAGAAACTTAGAATCATAAATGCATGGAGGTGCTATGACTTTCTCCAGCTGAACATTTTATTCGGACATCTAATCTGGGACAAATTTTCATAAAACTGCAAAGCAGCCGAAACACAGCAGACGTAAGCGGCTGTGTGGAGATGTTGAGAGTTTCTGCAGCACAAAGCCTGAAGGTCATCCAGTTATAAAGCCCAACTGGCTGGTGTGCTTGTTGAATATTCATTTCTGTTTCTCAAACATCCATCAAGAGGTTTTAAATGCAAAAGGAAGGAAGTTTTAAGCTTTAATGCGTTTCAACAACCTCAACTTCTCCTTCATGTCTTTTACTTTTTCAATGCAGTGGCTCTCCAGACGTCCTAAAGGTCATTCAAAGTTGAGCTGCACAACATGATGAATCACAGTTGGCACTGCATTACTGACTGGGCTACAAAGATGGCGCTGATGCAGTTGTAACAATAGAAGCATCAGCAAAATGTGGCTTGAGAAAATAATGTCCTTGATGTCTTTCACAATTAAATGTCTCCTTTCACAGCCTCACTTCAAAAGTTATTTTTTGAAAAAGTTGCAAAAAAAAAAAAAAAAAAGGTTTAGAACTTTATGTTTCACAAAATAAAACATCTTTTAGTCACCAATAAAATATGACATTTTGAAGTGACTCAAAAACAGGGGAATGAGAAAAAGTAATTATAGAAACCAAATAGCATAATACGTAAGAAATATTGAACAGATTCAAAAACTAGCGACAAATAAATGTTCAATATTTGTGTTTTCAAAAAACATGCATTTATAACAGGAGATACTGGCACCAAAAAATGTTTTTTAGTTTTAAAAAAGTGTTTAGAAACATTTTTCTAAACACTCTTTAGTGTTTAGTGTTCCTCCAAAACGCACCAAGAAAAACAAACACATAATAAATGTCTAAGGACCCAGAATGTTTTAAGTCACATTGTTTATTTAAAGTTCATTACATCGTTGCATAATGGAACAGAAATTACATTACTTGGTTTATTTTAATACCATTTGTTTATTTTATTTAACGCTTTTTTAGCAGGTTTGTAGTTGACAAACAAAGGCTGAACAAACGGCTTGTTTTTCTTCTTTATTATCATTATTTTCAGTCTTTTAGGCACAAATGTAATATTGCAGGAAGCAGACAGAGGCTGTATTTAGTGACAACAGCTCCTCTCTGTGGTGAATGTTTGGCAGCTGAAAACAGAAGAAAACAATTAAAATTCAGCTGGAAACTGGAGGAAACAACTTCCTGTTTCACAGCAACAGAGTTTCATTCAGGAAACTAATGCATCAGGATTTTTAAAGCAGGAAGTTGTGAGAGCATCATAAAGACCAGATTAGACCAGGATTTCCTTTTATGGGGAAATTCTGATGAGAATATGAAACGCATAAAAACAGAATAAAGAGTAAACCCCTTAAATGTAAGGGCAAAATTTTAACAAATATTCTATAGCAAATGCTCTTTTGGCATATATTTTTATTAGCGGATCAAGAAGAAGTTACCTGAAGAGGAAACGGATTTGAAGTCAGATGTGTCCCGAGAAGTTACTGTGTCATAATCTCCTGGATAATTGTCATGATACTCTGCTGTCTGAAAATATGTGCCATTGAAGTCATGAAATCCAATATAGTCATATTCATACTCTTCTGTCTGAGATGAAACAACTGCAACACCTGCAGAAGTTATAAAAGGAGCAAGTTAAAACCATCCTGTTCTGCTCTCTAATCTGAACATGGAAACAACTGCAGACCCATCTAAACATGGCCGCCGCCGCCCTACACCAGGGTGGCGGCGGCCATGTTTAAAACAAGTATGGACGGTGACCGTTCAATCTTTTTTATTGAATGCTTGTAGTGTTAGGATCTCGACTTGTTTGAGTCGGTTTTGTTAGTGTCTGTGTTCCTTAGTTCCTTTTCTTTGGTTAGATCAGAAGGTTTCAGAGCGGCCTACTCAAAGTCTGGAAAATTAAAGTGCTGTGGCTTGACCTAAAGCAGCATTTGAAAACGTTTTTTTATGTTTACTCTGAGTATCTGAGATAAATTGTGAACATTTCTTTGATTATTTGAAAGGCTTAAGGCATACAAGCGGAAGTCTGCGAAGGGAGGATACTTTTTCACAACACTGTGAAAAAGAAAATCACTTCCTCAACTTCAAATACAAATAAAATCTGTGAAAATGACTTCCTTGTGCAGAAAGATTTCATTTCTTTCACCCGTATAAAAATAATCTCAACTATTTTCCTAATAGAAACTCAGAAGCTCTTTTTCTTGTTGGCTGGTTTGCGTCACTAATATCTCATTGATCCAAGTAGTTTGACTCATTTTGTCAGCTGAGCTCAAATTCTAACACTGGAAACACAGGAACAGTAACGGCAGCAGCCACCTTTTCCATCCTATACCAAAAACATGAAGCTACCAAGAGAGTAAAGACTTTCAGACACCTGAAAAGACTCACCAAGAGCTGAGATCAGCAGGAAAACCTTTAACGTTTCCATCGTCTCTTGTCCTTAAACGCTCTTCTGTCTGACTTGACGTGTGACCAAGGTTTCGAGAAAGAGGGGAATAAGTCAAACGGAGGTAGAGGAACTAGCTAACCACAAATCAAACCTCACTGGTTATGTGCTTCATGTAGATACAAGTTTCAATACAAATAAGTGTACAGAACATTCTGTACACATGTAGCTAATGTAATATGTTTAGCTACTATTGGCTAAATCTCTTGAAGCGAATGAATTTTGGTTCTGAAGCAGGTTGCTAACACTTGTTAGCTAGCTTGGCTAACACCACTTACTTTCTTTGTGCTTCTCTTCTAAGTGGCGCTAAAAGTTTGAAGTCGTCTCACCAGCGAAGCGCTGCTGAATTCACATGTTGCTGTATGCAGATTTTATTTTATGGATAATTTCTTTCTGCTTTATGTAGCTGAATTGTATTTCTGAAGATTTCCAGACGTTTTCTCCTGCTGCCTGACAAACCACAGCTACTGAAGGTAGAAGCAGAACGTCTGATGTTGAATATTGTTGGTGATTTTGCTCCACAGGTTGGATCTCATGTAGCAGAGAAAGAGAAATTCTGGAAGGATCATTAAATAATTATCCACACCTCAAAACACTTCAACAGTTTAAACAGCTTGACTGAAAAGAAACAGGTTGTGAAATGGTGCTGCTGCCGCCTAAAAACTCCTAATTTCTGTTTTTGTTGAAGCACACTTCTCTGTCTGCTCCATGTGTCTAGCATTCTCTGCATAATGCCTCCTTCCTCTTTCCACTTTCGATGACAGATCCCGGTTTCAGAGTGGCTAATATGTATTTCTGCTCATAGTTTGTCCTCAACTTTCCACCAAATCTTTACTGAAACCTGGCGATGACGCTCTAAACCAGAAGACATTTTCTGCCTATAAGGTCTCACATCCGTTTGAGCCGAACCTGAGACCAAGAGACACTTGAGACTCATGTTAGCCTTGAAACCAAGAAGCTATTTGTGTTTTCAAGGTATTAACCTCATGGTGACCTCGTATGCTTCCTTGAAAAGGTTAGTTTTGCTCTATGGTCTGTTCAAAACATGCTCGTTACATATTTTGCACAAAATCCTTGTCACTTTAAATCCAAGTAAGCTCAACTGAAACTCAACGTTTATACAGTAAAAATGCCAGTGTTGAATTAACACCCAAAAGTGTCTATATGTGTCCAAGTCAGCTGGTGTTAAATTCAACACTACAGAGTCACATTAACATTTACAATGGTGTTAGTGTTAAAATATATTAAAAGTAACACCAGTGTAGTGTTGATCACA
>CAEGAF010163384.1:0-47942 GCA_903067075.1 Micropoecilia bifurca | reverse complement strand
TTCTAATGGAGCTCGAAATAGGCAGAACTGAGCAGATTCAAATGTCGTTATTTAAGAATGATTTGTGCAAAAAATGTTTTGTATCACCCATAAATCTAACATAGCCTGTTCAAGGGGGGGCTAATAGGTCACCTTAAAGGCTGAGTGGTGTATTACATTCGCAGAAATGCAGAAATGTCAACAATGAGTCAGAAATCAACGGCCATGTGACGGAAAAGTCCAATTTTACAGGAAATCTAGTTATGAAAAATACTACGCGTGTTATTTGATTGTTTACAGTCTTGATGCATGATGCATACACTCCTGATCAAGATCTAATATAATGATGTAACACAAAAAGCCCAAAAAAACAACAAAGGAAAGAGATGGAAAGAAATAAAAAAAAAGGATTTAAACTATAGCCAAAAGTCTAAAAATGACCTCAGTAATTAATCAGCACCATTCTGCTGTGATTTCATTTTACATTTTACTAGTTGATACATGTTCAAACTGTTGTTTGTTTCTTTTTTTTAATCTAAATTTTATTACATCAGCAAAGAGGAACGCTCACTGCAACCTCTGTGTATCATCACCAGCTGCAGTCTGAACCTGCAATTCATGGTTGGACTTCCACTGGGATGAAACATCTCTAATTCATTTCAGTAATGTTGGAAGACATCAAGGTTTATTTTTTTCATATCTGAAAACAAGTGTTCCATGGAGAGGTTTGTGGCCGTGATAGACATTTGTAATGGAAGCTCTTCTCTTGTGGACGCTCTCTTCTGGTTGAGGATCTGCGGATCATCTTGTTTTTGTTCCATTGCCCTTAGGATGTTTAAGAACTAATTGTTTTGTTCATTAAACCTTAACAGTGATTGGTTGTTAATACAGACTTTGCTTGTGCAAATCAGCAATGTTTCCACATTTCAATATAAAAAGCCTTCTTGTCTTTGCCATCAGGGAGCCATGACAGTGAGTGTTGAGATTCAATGACATGTAACAGTTTTTTGGATATTTTTCTGTCTATTTTTTGTGTTGTATTTGTTGCGACCTCTTGACCTTTGAAAAAGGGTTTTAATCTCAATGGGTTTTAATTATGGTAAAACAAGAAGTAAAAACAGAAAATAAAAATAAAATATTTCTGCAGAGATCTGGACTTTTCAGGCAGGATCCGCTGACAAACAGTTTGTTTCCCAGCTTGGTTTAGTTGGTCTCTTGTTCATTTTGCTTGTGTGGCGTTTTGAAGTCAAACCTGAGGTACTTGTGGCTTCTTCCCCCTTTAGATCCGGACCAGGAGAGTACATATAGTGAAGAATGCAACACACTCCAGAAGATGGCTACTTCCTAAAGCTTTTACTGGCTTGGAGTGTTTGTATTTTTGCATTCAGTCATTGATGAATGTTGTGTCTTTTGATGCAGTGAGTCTCAGGCTCTCATCTTAGACTTGGACCCTTACTCTTCAAGGTTTCTGTTATGTATTGTTTGCTTTTCAAGATACAAATCCACAAAAAAGTGCACACATTCAGCTGAGGGCACTTTAGACGTAAAGTGTGATTTTTTTTAAAATTTATTTATTTTTTAATAGAAGCCAAAGAAGAAATTCTCCAATCAGGAGCTGAACCTGATTATCTCACTATGAGGATCCAGTGCTACCTGGTAACAGCAGTACGCTGTGAGAACCACTCAGATTATAATAAGACTGAAAATGTCATTTATTTCAGAAATGCAGCTGTCTTAGTGAAACACATCGTATCAGAGGTTATTGTATCACTTGCAGCCAGTGGAATGATTTAGTCTGGCCCCTGACATCCAGTGACATGAATACAGACTTTCTATTTTTAATTAATTAAGGTGAAATTATCAAAGTAAAATTTCCTTAAAAAGAAAACACTGGCAACAACACCAATTATTTGTCTTTAAATAACTGTGCATTTTCCATTCTCTTGCAAGGACCAAATATATCCAGTGACTTTTACTGAAAAGCTGACTCTGCTGCCCCCTTTTAGTTAATTTATGAAGTTGATTAAAGCAAGCGTTTTCAGAGAAAGAGGAATACAAATCCGAATGTTATTGCTCAGAAATGACAAAAAAATATAAATAATTCCAGTTCATACAGATAAAATAAGCTAAGTTTCTTTTAATTAGGTAAATCAGATAACACCTTTTACAGTGAGTTTACAGTTGTGTAGGTACTTGAATGATCTTTTGACCAAAAGCTTGGACATCTCTGCTAATAGATTAACTACACTGATGTTTTCAAGTCTTTTATTTTATTAAATATGATGATTTTCTCCTTCCAGCTAACACTTACCTGAGTTATCAGCGGTGTCCCCCATGGTTCTGGGTGCGGGCCAGTTCAGTTACCTCAGGTTATATTTCCTTTGATAATAACAGACACATGATCTGCATTTATAATCATAGATGATATAAAACTTTGTCAAAAAACGGAATGCATTACATTCTCTAATCGGTTCAGCTTGGGTTTTTCTTTCAACATTTTTTGAAGAAATCATAAAAGAACTTTTGTTTTTTTAAATTGTTGAACAGGAAGCATGACATCATATCTGTTTTTGCTGCAGGCTGTGGTTGTGTTTCTGTTGAATGGACTTCTTAAAATGAGGTTTTTACTTTTAGTAGTGACAGTTGGGCACTGGAAAAAAACACCCATAAGCCTGAGGCTCAGCACGAGATTTTAATTTGCTCATTGCATCATGCTTGACCTTTGTATTTACATTCAACCCGTTTCCTCTCATCACTGTCGGCCTAGACTTTCTCTTTCTTCCATTGTATGTGATTTTAACTTTTTATGCTACATATACAGTTTAAACCAATTTAGACACACGCACACATACACATATTTTTCCTCACTTTCTGTAATATTTTTCACTTTTTCTCTTTCAGATTAATTAAGGGTTACCAGAATTAAGCACAATAACTAAATATCTGAATAATGAGAGAATTATTTTATTCTTGATTCAAATTTCTTAATTTGAAATATCTTCAAATTCTTCATTGAAGAAATTGTGCCTAATTTCTTCAAATTCAGAAGTTTATGTCCTTTTGGTAACTGACCTGAAAGAGAAAGTGATCATTCTGATTTAAAGTCTGGACATTGAGTATAAAAATAATGCGTTGTAGTTGAGCCACTGTCATCAAGACTAAAAAAAGAAAAAGACTGGAAAAACTTAAAATACCTTTAAACATTGTTTTATTGGGTTCAGTGTAGTTTACAATGGCATTCTAAAGACATACTAAGAGACAATTGGACATAAATATGATTTCCTTTTTTTATTTTTATTTTTTTTGCTTTTTATTGATCGGCTTCTTTACCCAGCATTAAAGAGACTCAAATATCCACCTTGTTCATTTGTATCTTCCTGCCTACTAACATTGGAATAATCCTTAAACAAGAAAAAAGAAGAGCCCACAGGTGACGACACACATCAATGCAAAGATGGAGTTTAAGGCCATTTTGAAGGGGCACAAATATGCTCTTTTTTTTTACATCAAATATAAATTAGTCTTAAAAAAGCCATCAGTAATTTACTTAAATATGTCACTAAGCTAACTTACTAACCTAATCAATTTAAATAACCAGCATATTCATAGTTGTACGTCGAGGGCCGTCATATGTGCCGCCTTCAGAAACAGGTTGCCTGACAGAAACACACACACACGCGCACACACACGCATGCACACGCATACACACACATAGATGTTTGAGTTGGGACCCAGACAGCAGAGAAAACTGTGAGCAGCTTCTTAATGGAGCATACACTAGAAAAATAGCTATATAAATATACTGTACTGGAATGTATGACAGCAGACCCTGGTTTATAGGATGATGCTCGGGATACAAGCATTTTAAAATCAATATGGATTCCATTTCTGCTTATTTAGAGAGACATTTTTCTCAAAGATAGTGGTCGGGATTATGGGAGAAATAGAGAAAATGTGGGGTGGAAACGTGAAAGAGAATATAATCAGAGGTGGAATGGTTATGATAACTATCACTAAGTGAGGATGAATGTTTCACCCATTAACCAGGACAGGTTTAATTTGAATTCCTGACCCGCGACGCAACATGGCGGCACGCTGAGCTCACCAGGAAGCGGATCCATCTCCAGCAGCGCGTGGGGACAACAACTCTGAATTAAAGATGGATACATTTTCAGAAACAAAGCCCCCCCCCCCCCGCCCCCCGTCTGTTCTCCCCTTCGAAGTCTCCCGTGGATGGCGTGTGAGCGCGCGCGAGGCGGTGTGGGGCAGGTGGCCCAGTCGGGAGTGACACGCGCGAGTAAAAACCGGCGTGACAGCCGTGGGACCCGCGGAGGAAGAGGAGGAGGCGGGGAGACGGCTGGAGGTTTGACAGCTTCCAAGTGTCAGGGGAGGACGGAGGAAGACGAGGGGGGAGGACGGCGGACTGTGAAAGCAAATTACGGAGAACTTGGAGTGGTGCGGTTTCATGGTCCTGCGGCGCGTGACAAGTCGTCCACGGCACGAGACGTTTTCCTAATAGAGGTTCGATGACGGAGCTACATCGTCAGTCTGAAGGCTGTAATACTCCCTCTGATATTAACTGGAAGTGGAGCTGCTGATAAATGTCAGGTGTGAATAATGGCTGAACACTCAGCTGTGGAAACGGGGTGAATAAAAACTGCAGCACATGTTCAGGAGTCGATTGCGACCTAATTACTGAAAGTGACAGCAGGAATTCATCCCTCTGGGTTATTTCTGAAGAGCTACGGACAGCAATGGAACCAAGTCTGCTCACTTTTAAACCTACTAAAAAATAGATCAACGGCAACTCCAAATCAAACTACTTAGACTGTAAACAGATACAAATAAGGCTAATTAGCTTTGTTCAAGTTCCTTTAATGAGTTCAGCTCTGCTGGTGGAACAGGCTACAGATAGATGATTTATTGCCAGCGTCCTTTTAATTAGCCTTAATAAATCAACAAAAGCATTTGTTTGTATTTACAGCAGCAGTTAAGGGGTCTGACACCTACTGGACCATGATTAGTTACATGTATTTGTGGATGGAGTGGAGCTTTATGAAGCATTTAACTGCTGGAGGTTGGAAAGAAATTCAGGAGTGGCTTATTATTAAAATGACAAGACTTTAGTTATGAGATAAACCCCTTTAAAATGAGTTTGTGTTTGTAATGATACATAGCGAATTGTGTAACTCACAAACTTGTCTCGTTAAAATATAAACTAATATTGTTTTAACAAGTTTTATATCAAGATATAAAATGTCTTGTAATAACAGAAACTCATGAGTTTTTTGCTTCTCCATGCAAGGAGAAAAAACTAGACAATCAGTTGAAATAAGTTTTATACCTCATAGCGAAAAAACAAACTTGTCTCCTTTTAACGAGTTTTATATCTTTTAAGTTTTGCTTTTCTATAAGGAGAAAAATGATATAAAACTCCTTAAAATGAGACCATTATTATTTTGTTATATTAACATGTAAACCTCATCTCATTTTAACGAGATAAAATGAGACGAAACTCATCTTATGAGAAACTTGATAGATGAAAAAACCTTTAGCAAAACGAGATGTGTAGAATAATGAGAACGTTCCTCTTATGAAATATAAAACGTTTGTTTTAAATCTCGTCATGATGTTCCACTTACAGATCACTTGTTAAAGATGCATGCTTGTTCTCACCCTGGGTCCTCCAGTCCAGACCACATCTGAAAGCCCCAAGTGTTTCTGTTTTTCTGTGACTGTTCTGAGTTATAAGGATCTTATTAATCCAGTTATAAACATTTTTGTTTAAACAAGGTACTGCTCCAAAACTTTTTTCCCAACCTCTGGCAGCTAAGCACTTCTGTAGAACTTGAAGGACAAATTGCACTGACTCTGGGTGGTTGAACAAAAATGCATGCCACATTTTTCAGGTTACACTTCCAATGGCGGCAGCCTGTTTTAGCTGCTCTGCTACATAAGCTTTGATTTGTTCTGTGACCAGCAATTTTGGTTGAAGTGTTGCATGTTTGGACAATTTTTCCCTCTGGTTTTGGATGTGGTGTTACAGTTTTACTTTTGAGCGCTTGTTGAGATGCTTAACTGGGGCAACGAGGTATTATTTTTCCAACTGCGAGCAGGTGATCATCTCAAAGCTCAAAGGAGTTGAACAAGAAGCTTCATGGAAGCAGAGACGGGAGGTTTAAACCATCTCTTCCAACAAGCAAGAATCATATCCTAAATCCAGTCAGAAGCCTCTTCAGATGCATTGCGAGACTGACTGCTACTGGAGACCCTTCCTGCCCACAGCAACCATTTGAAGATACTTTGATATGAGTTAAAGCAGCATTTCATTGTTGAATTGTAATAAATTTGTAATGAACGTTGCTCTTCACTAAGTATGTTTGCATTGGTCAATCGCATTAAACCCTCATTAAAATACAATGAGTTTTATGATTATAATGAGGCAAAGTCCAAAGGGGGAATGAATACTTTTACAAGGTTTTGTAAACGGCTTCATGTTGTCATGTTCGTTTGTGTTCCAATAAGTCTTGCGTTGCTGCGGTGTTTTCTGGATCCTTCAAACGCTCATAAGAGATCCTGACAAGCTGCCAACCAAATCGCCGCGGTAACCATGAGGCGAACGGAAACACCGACACTATGCCAAGATCCAACAATGCTTTTCTCAGCTAGACTTTCCTTTAAACTGCGTATGGACTGATGGATGAGGATGATGATGGGGATGGCAGACGGGAATTTGGAACTACAGAAGGTAGTTCACTCTCCATATGGCACAAACAAAGCTGCTTTCTGCAGGGGAGCAAGGGGGGCGGGGGGGCCAACAAAAGACACCGACTCGATGCGACAGGCTTTCAGTGTCACCGTTAAAACCAAACTCAGCTTTGTAGAAAACTAGAATGGCAGAGAAAACAATCTGTTAAAACTAATTCCAAACATTCGAAAAGAACGATGAAAATAAGATCTTTAATAAATCTGGGCAGAAAAAAAAAACTAGTTTAAAGGAACAAAAGGAAAGTGACGGAGGGGAGAAAAAAAGGGAACAAATGGCTCAGTGAATGAAAACATCATGTCAGTCTTTGTAGAACCACAAAATTGTATCGTCGAAGAAGTGAACACAATACTAAAAACTTTTTTTTTTCTTTTTAAGTCTTCCGGCAACGTTTTGGATTCTCAGTCTGTTGTGGGACGAAGTAAACATCATCAGCAGTTCTGATGAGACAAACAGGACCTTCATGTTTAACGTTGGGCGTAGTGATTGGACGGCGGGGGGGCGAGGGCGGCTGTCCCCTCCGCTCACAGGCGCTTCTGGGCGAAGATGGACCCGGCTATGAAGGCCGTCACCACGCTCATCCCCAGCAGCAGCCAGTTTTTGAAGCTCTCCTGAGATCTTCTGCTCTCTGCCGCCGCGTTGCCACCGAAGATCTCAGCAAAACGCTCCTGGGAGACAGAGAGAGAGAGAGAGAGAGAGTAAGCAAGCGTTAATCTGATATTAATGTCTGTATCTGATCCGGAAAAATATTCTACATCGGGTATCGGTGACAATGAAGGTAGATCTATTCAGTCTAATTTTATGTGTGATTATATTTTCAAAGTTGTGTTTTTACATTTTTGACCAAGCTTGTGAAACTATTGGTATATTTAAGTGTGCTGTACTGGTGCAGAGTTATCAACTTAATTTGTAATTCAGTAGATTTGTGACTATGTTTCAAGAGCAGAAACATTTTAAGTAAATTCAGCACTGATATTTTGTACTGAATCTGTATCAGCTGGTACTAAACCTCAGACATCTGTATCAGTAGTGAAAAATGTGGACCGGTGCATGGGGGGAAAAAGCACACAATGTTTTAAAAAAGCACACACACATTTTGCAAATGACAAGCAGGTAGATTCCCTTTGTAAAGGTCTCCAGACCTCAAACACTCAGAAAGATCCATCACAACCCACAGACTCACAAGTGGAACCAGGCAGGTGAATAAAAAAACCCAAAAAATCCCCTGCAGGTTCCTGTCTGACTATAACAACATGGCTCTGCTAATTAACAGGAAGAGCCCCCCCCCATCCCGCTGCCACCTCTCGGCACCCCGTCAGCCCCGTACAGGTCCCTCCAGAACCGCCGCCGTTCTCCGTCTGCCAAACCCGCACCGCCTCACCGCCCACTGACTGTCACTTCCTGGAAATGAATCAGCAGAGGGTGTGGTTCCAAGTTCTTCCCACACAGAGGCGCCAGCGAGGCTCTGATCAACACAAACAGATCAGAGACTTTCATCAGATGACATGGACAAGGCCCTGGGTGAGTCATATTCCTGTTGTCCACACGTAAAAACTGAAGAGATTTATGAGGCTGACGCTTCAGGAGCATGCCACCAAAACAACAGTGACTGACTGAGGTGGATAAGCACCTTGTGTTAGTCAGAGTGAACTCAGCAGCAAAGCGAGCGAGGGGGGCTTTACTAAGTTTTAAGCATTCAGATATGTGGATTTATGTGATTTCTCCCAACATCCCCATGATTTCTACCTGCATAGAGAAAAAAAGAAGTAAACTGCCTGACCAAACAGAAAAAGGGAAAGCATCTAAATGGAAAACGTACTGGCGTAAACAAAGTTTCAGCTGACTGCAAGGTATTCACTGGAGGCAAAATGTCACGATGTTCTAAAATGATGGATGAACCAACAAAATATGGTAGACAAAGTGTCAGATAAAAAAAATATATTTGATCTATAAACAAACAGCATTTAGTTTAAAATATGCTTTCTAATAATCTGACAAATCCAGAAGATGATAATAGCCACTGGGGGGGGGATGAGAAAAATGTCAAAATTAGGTTTTTGTTTTTTCTTCCCATGGACAGCAATAATCACCTTATGCATTGATTGATAGAATGAATACCACTGATGGAAGGAATAGCAACTTTTAATCATGTCTGATTAAAATGTGGTGTTTTTCCTATCATATAGCAATAGAATAACAATAATAACCTGCTATAATAATGTCTTTGAAAAAAAAATACTATGAGTTGACAAAAGATTTTTGGATGTATGGAACACATTACTACAGATACATATATGTATATATACATATATATATGCATTTTCTTTATTATTTTTCCTTTTTTTAACCAGATAAAAACACCACTGAGATCCACATCTCATTTTCAAGAGGGACCTGAGCAGAAATCGGCAACGCACAACAACCTGGTTACACAAAAGTAAAACAAATTAACACACACACACATGTAACACAGACCTCAAAGGAAACTGGAAATTGGTACCAGGTACACAAGTCCTGGTTGGTGAGCAGTGGTGATTTTGAATGAGTATGTTTATCAGGCAATAACTGGACAACCAAAATGATGAGCAAGATGGACAAAAACTAAAATATAAAAGGTCATTTTCTTATTGTTAGTACTACGGAGTGCCCTGGGGACACAAAGGTTCTTTTTTTCTTATTACGTTCCATCACAACAGTGATTCAACCGCTCAACTGTCATACGGCCATCTGATGACAGTTCTAGTTGTGAAATCTTCTTTGTGTTTACAGTCTGGTTGGATGAAGAGATTAAGCTGCTGTGGAATCTGGTTGTTAAGCAGAACAATCAGATTGCTCTTTTTTTCTGAACAATCTGAAAAAAAGACTGTTCAGAAACAATCTTTTTTTAATTATCCATTTTTACTTAAAACTGACACACTAACTTTATTAAAACTTACATTTTTATCTTATTATTGAGAAGATAAAATAATAAGGACACAGAAAGGTTGTTTTAAAAATGTTATAAAAACAAGATTTTTGTGGTCTCGTGCTTTCAAGTTAGCGATTACTTAAATATTGGCCGCGCTTGGTAAAAAGCTTGGGCTTTAGAACGCTCCACAGAGTAAATACAAAACATCCTGAATTATGAACATCACTTTTCATCCTCAACTCATCATTTTCCATGCTTGTCAAGATGGTGCAGGAATCTGGCATGTGTCCTTTAAAAGCAAAACAAATAAAAACGCAGGCAGTCAGCTGGTCACCGGTGATCTGCTGAATCACTGGAGGTTTCCTGGGAACAAAATTGTTCTTCGCTGACAGCCTGGCCATTTTCCAAGCAACAAAGCCGGGATTCATGACTGGTCCGGAAACTATGAGTCATCATGTTTCCAAACTCTTTGGAAAAACATAAAAGCACTTCCAGAAAAAAAAAAACCTGAATAACAGATGCAATATAATCACTGATATGAGAAATAATTACTGCTATTATCAATGTTATTGTTACTATTTAATGGAGTTGTCAATATCGTGACTTAGAAAGAATTTTAATGGCATGGAAATATGAATGCATTGTACCAGTCATACATACGGATTTAGAAATTGCTAACTAATTAAGACTGTTATAACAAAGTTAACATGAACAGTAATTTATTGGATGATGCTACTGATGTTAGAGGGGATGCTGTAAAAGTCAGTTTATATTTCTACCCATTGCTTTGAATGTGTAAATAAACCTTACTACTGTTCATCCTTTGCTTGCTTTTGTTTTAAATTAATTTCTTTTGTATATGACTTGGTTTATTCTTTTATTACAATATGTTCAATAAAGTCAACCTCTAAAAAAACAAATGGATTCCCAAATCAAAGATAAAGGATGCTAAACAAAACATTACAGCAACATTTTTAGCCCCCGCCCCAATAGCACATCATCTGGGTACAACCTTCAGAACAAATTGGTAGAAACTGGGAGAAACAGAGACCAGCAAAAAAAAATTTTACTTATAAGGAGCGACATCTTCCATTTAGAGATATTCCCAGAAATTTTCCAAATTTGCTTAATCTTTTTTATTATTATTATGTTTTACTATCTTAGGTTGAGGCTGATTCATTCATGCACTATTCTCTGTCCTTGCATTATGTAATACGGTTGAGCCTCCATTTTCTGTTTAATAACAACTAAAAAAACAGGAATAATTAGCATGGCAAGATCTTGTGATGGAAACAAGCATTGAGGTCTTTTAAAACAAGTTTAGGCTAGTTTTATTTTACAGTTAAATCATTAACCCTTGTGCGTGCGAGGACTGAAGAAAACATACAAGACTATGGCAAATGATACAGGTTTTACGTGTGTGGGGTTGGTTGGATCCCATTTCTACATACAAGGGTTAAAACCATCAACAGTTAAGCTGTTAAAAGAAGAGCGGTGATGTTGATCAACCAACAAGTCTTTAATACTGTGATCCAGCTCAACACACGTGAAATTGACTTGGGTTTACTACTTGACTCGTTCGTCCCAAATGACTCCAGATCCTTTAGGAAACTGAAAATGACTGCTTCCAACCTTGGCAGCGATGGAACTTTACGAGGAGCCTCATTTATGAATCATCTCAGACACATTTATGAATGTCTAAGGTGAAATGATGGTGGTCACATTTATGATTTAGACTTTTCAAGGCTATGGCCTTAAACTGCTAATAATCTGATGAACAGCTTGGCTTATGTAGGTGAATTATTGCAAACCATCTCTTGCTTCGGTTTCTTCTTACATTACAAAACAACATACAACCTGGTTATGATGCACCGTCTTCAGGTTTTGGTAAGAAGTGTAATTACGCACCATTGTTCTCCGTTATACGGAAGGACTCTAGAGGGAATATGGTAATAAAAAAAACCTAATTCATTTCAACTTTTAATAGATCTTCATTACTGTTACACACTGCAACTTTGAGCTCTTGGAACTGCAATATCATACACATGGGACATGTTAAAGATTGAAGAATATTCCATTAAAATCCATTATGGTAAGTATAACTCGAATACTCCATCACTGCGACCAATTACAGCATGACAAATATGAGATCACCCCGCATTGATTAAGAGTGTGCTGTGCATATAAAGCTTCTCTGAATAATTCATTATAGTGTATCGGCAGAAAATTACAGTAAATTGCAGTATAGTGGACTGTCCTGATGTCAGCACATTACACACAGATACAGGTGTGATGCAATGTTCACTTTAAACCAGGAGAGTCACTCTAGCTAAAAGTGAGAGAACAGATCACCTGTGACACATCCTGCTCATGTTGATGTTTTAAAAAGATAACTTTGGAGAATGATGTAATATCAAGCCAATGGCACCCTTGGCTTTCTAATGTAAATCTTAAATTAAAGATCTTTAATGAAAAGAGGATCAATAACGAGATGGAGCTGTGAGTCTGTCTTGTGAAGGAAGGGGGGCCTCTAAGGAACACCTCTCTTTTCCGGAACATGGAGGAAAGTAATACCAGAAGCCAAGGCAGAAACCAAGATGAAGAGGAAGCCATTCCATGCATGTTTTGCCTGTGTGAGAACAGATCTCTGAGGTGTAGTTCAGTTCATGCTATTCATTGTAGTCAGAAAAGTGCGTGACACTTACAAAGGAAACAAACCCGCCTTCAAGTTCTCTAGAAACACTGGTTGCTCAAGGTCTGGAAACACTAATAATGGCAGAACATGGAATATCATACTCTGGAGGGAAGGTGTTGTAATGTTGTCAAAGTTCTCAGGAAACCAATGTTAACTTTCACAGTCATCAGAGTGTGCTGCTCTGCGATAAGAGGCTTCAGCAGAGACTGCTGGCACATTATCTCACAAACGCATTGTCTGAAAGCCACACAGACATACTTCTATGCAGCACAGGGCATCACAAAAAGTATTCATACCACTAACTTTTTTCACATTTTGCTACTTAACAAAACTGAATGAGATTTATTGGGATTTTATGGAGCAAACCAATATAAAGTAGTTCACAATTACAAAGTGGAAGGAACTACAACTATACTTTCACTCTTGGAAGTTGATGAAAGATGAGGATTCCAAATTGATTAACAAACAATTAATACTAATGTTGATTCCCATCCCTATTTTGGAAGTACAGAGAAAGATGAAACTTTGAGTCGGGTAAGTGTTGCATTGGGGCAGTTTCTGACGAACACATAACAAACCCCTGCTTCAAGCTTTAGCAGAGCCATTCACTTGGAGTTCAGTTTGTGGGATACTAAAATAAGCTAATCTTGTTGAACAGTAGCTCTATTCATTCATAGTTTAATTCTATGTAAACACACACAGAAACACTTGCTGTAAAATATTACCACAGCTTCAGTATGTAAACACTTAAGGAGCTTTTTTCTCCCCCCACGTCAGTGTCAAGTGTATAACTTAGTGAAATACCTAGGACCTGTGGAATGTGATAATATGTAACAGATCTGAACATAGTGAAGGGTTTAAGGCTTCATCGACAGCCTGTGCTCATGAGGCTGGAATTTGTCCTTTCATATTTCACATTTCTGATCTCTTACTCAATGAAACTGTTTGTCTCTGTAAAGCAAACTCATGACCCACTCTACCAAAAGCCTTGGCAATGAGTGTGAGGAATCAAAAGGACCATTTACTCAGGCCATGGGCGGAAGCTTCCAGAGTAAAGTAAATATTTAACTTCCACCTCACCAGAACGCAGGGCACAGCCCAGATGAAGCGGAGGAATACTATCAGATAGGGGGACACTTCAGTCTATGATTTATGAGGACAACGTGAACAGGCGGTGTCCATGAACGAAAGCAAACAAGGTCATGTACAGTATGTAGTTGAGTTCAATATGTTTATTTGAACAAATTGCTTTGAGAATGTCAACTAAGAATGTCCAAATGGATGACTACACAATTAGAAATGTCCTTGCTCTAATGAGTCAAGGATGAAGGCAGTCTGACCCTGGCTTCTCCATGTGAAATCTTCTAGAACAACATGAAGAATGTGGGTGTATAACTCTTGATAAGACCTTGTTATTTTTTTTGAAACAGACAAGCCTAGGCATGTTACCAGTCAGTGTTAAGGAAGTACTTCTGTAACAAAGTTTGCTAATTACATGGTTTGGTGAACCTTTGGAGAGCTACCTGAATGTTGTATTAAGAATTTGACAAATAAGTGTCTGCCTATTTTATGATACATCTTCACTCAAAATTTGTTTTCACACCTGATAGTCCGGTAGACTTGGTTTGATTGGGGATCAAAATTGCATACAATTGTGGTCCCCAAGCAAAACTTCCATGGAAAATTTGTTCCATTTTCAGCTCTCTTTCACACTTGACTGTGTCAAATAAACAAAATCCTTTGAGCAACCCGTCCACCTTACCTGTGGTGGTGCTACACTAAGAACCACTGAGGGAAGCAATACATAAATCTCTGAAGAAGACACTGAGTGCAACTCCTTTTCTTCACAAAAATGGAGAGGTGGTTGAGTTTACTAGTTGTAGGATTTCTCCTTTGTCTTTGGTATAAAAAAAAATTCACCACTACACTTGCGCAATTATTTTGGTTGTATTTACCCAAAATGCCCTGTGCTTGGCATTCACATTTGAACCGCACCAAATTTTACTTCAACCAAACTGAGACCTAGGTTTGTAGGGGGACCAGAGTCGGCAAAGTTCAATTGCATTCACACCTCCCCAAACAAACCGGACTTTCTAGGAAAACAGACCAGAGTTTGATTAAAGTGGACTAAACAAGGCTGGTGTGAATGCAACCTTAAAGTGAAAAGATCCTGCTTTAGTTTGATCCTCAACTAAAGTAAGAATATTTTAACAATAAACACAGTAGGTTCAAAGTATTTTAGACATTAAGTAACTAAATCTAAATGACTATACAATCACAGCGCACATCTTTTTTTAATTAGAGAACAAAAACAGATGGCAACCTTTGCTACATATGGCATTCCTCAGGAATCATTTCTTAGACTCCTTTTCTTTTTTCATCACCTTTAAGATGATACTATGGCTTTATGATAATAATTATGGATGAACAAAATAGGAAAAGCGACAGTGAAGCAGGACAGGAGTGTGGGGTGTTTAAGTTGTTCAGAGAAGCAATGTTGGTGGGGTGGTCATTATTAAAGTAGTAAGGTTATATAATATTGATAAATATTGGTTTTCAGCCAATAATATCATACCAGGAGGATGTAATATTAATATACTGATGGCTATTTGGTCATTTTCTCTCATATTCAAGGTGAATTACACAACTAATTCTCCACTGGAGGTTCTGTCATGCATTTTGTTAGGCAGAATACAATATGATTCCTGGACAATATATAAAATTAAAACCATCAATGTCATATCAAATTACAAAGGATTGCTTGGATGTAATGTTTAGTAGAATTTCATATTTCAATGTCATGCCTGCAGATTCTGTATTGATAATATTTTTGGTCTGTTCCACCAATAATGCCCACACTTATGTTTTTAGTGGTAGAGAAGCTCACTCTGCCAATCTGTGTTTGGGATATTATGATGAAGGAAAAGAAAGAGTCATGAAAATGGGGGCTATAATTAATATACCACATCATTAGAATGGTAATGCAATTACATATTTTCCTGCTATTGTGCAGCTCTACCGCTTGCAGATATACGAGGTCTCACTGTAACCACCGCAAATGTGAACAGTAAGATAAATCAAATGCTTTAGCTCAACCTTTACGGTGGCAGCATCATTATTATCAGGTTGCCGTGGTCACACAATACATTTAAATACAAATCACCTGCAGCTACATTCCTCTTTGCATAGATCTGCAGAGATAATTCAAAATATGACTTTTCCGTTGTCCGTCTCTTAACTTGGAAAGTAAAAGATGTGCGTTTTCCTTTCAGAATGCCTTACTCTCCGGCCTGTTGAGGTTCCAGCTTTATTTCTATCCCGTCTATTACCTATGCACGTATCAAGTTGGGACTATTGGTGTAATAGTCTCCAACTCAAGCCTCACCTGACAGGTAAACCCCATCTTTATCTTCTCCTTTGCCTCCTCTTTCACACGGTCACGCCTTTTTTCTTTCCCTTTATCTTAGCTGAGTTCCCAGAGGAAATCAGATGCTAGGCAGCAGCCTGCAAAGTGCTTTAAGACCAGACCTGCTTTTTCTTTTAACTCAGTGTTTTCTACATCTTTAACTTTCCCTTCCTTTGTTATCTGGGGAAGACTATAAAAGGATAAAGAAAGGATTAGCTCATGAAAGCAAAAGGGTGAACATTAAAAAAAAGAAAAGACAGAAGAGGAGTTAAAAGTGAGGGGAGGGATTCCGCAGCTGGTTGCCACGGCTACCGAGAAGCAGCTGATTAGCGAGTGAGACATGCAAGAGTGTTGTGTGGATCTGCAGGTCCACCTCTGCAGCTGACAAATGGCCCGGTACTGCGTGTGGAGAAAGGAGTGTTTTAACGATCATTAGAGGCATCTTCCCATTCATCAACCCCTGACTTGTTGTTGCGTCCATGTTGCAACATAAACAAGCTGCAACGCTCAAATCCCCCGATGGTGAAACCTCCTGACCGTGACTCGTACAAAATGTCGATTAACGCCTCACGTCCTCTTCCTCTCAGGCAAAAGAAGACTGAAGATGGATCGGAGTTCAATAAGTTGGAGACGCTTTGAAAAACACTGTCTGCAGTTGACAACTGTATTTTATTTAAATCAATTCTTCAAGTCTTTAAAAAAAAAAGTACCAATGTCACTAACTAACTTTTCCTCAATACTGAAACTATTAAGTACTTAACTTCTGCAGTTCACTTTGTATTTTTTTAACTACTTAATTTTATCAGTTTTTTGGTTGGTTCTTTCTTTTGAACAACAACTAATCAAAATCTTCAGGAAGAAAACCAATATTGAACCCCTGTGTGTGCGAGGACTGAGGCAAACGTAGAGGACTGTGGCAAATGATACAAGTTTTACGGGTGTGGGGTCGGTTGGATCCCATTTGTAAACACAACACGCCTCATTTAGTGAGGAGAGAAATCTTTGTTTTATTCACCTCCAATCTCAATCTTTACTATCTTTTGTTCAGTATAGCCATTACACTGTCCTACACATGTCCAAACCATCCCAATTTTGCCTTTTTGTACCTTAATTTTTCCATCTTAGAATGCAGCATCTTACTAGTTTCCAATACTGTCTGTTTTGGTCAAGCTAATGAAAATCTCAACATATTTAGCTCCATCATCATTCTATTTGTAATGCCTCATTTTTACTGAGAAGCACAGCACAGACCCATGCATTTGCCCATTTTATGGTCTGTTATATTCAGGATGTGTTACACTGTCAGTGAGACACTCACTGGACAGGCAGGGTTAAACTCAAATGACTAACTTAGCTTTATTACTACTGTAATAGCATTAATATTTTTTCCATATCTTCAAGGTATGGTACATTGCCCTTATCCTTCTGTAGTAACTACATCTTTCCACGTCTCCACTCTTTTGAAAAGAAAGCCTTCCCCAGGCGTTCTTCCACTGTGTTGAATTATCTTGGTAAAAACCCACTGCCCTCTGGTCAAGGTGTCCTTGAATGGAAGGACACCAGTTCCTTCTAAATAGTGCTAGGTTCAGTCTCTGCAGGCTTAAATGGGATTTATGTTCACAGTTTGCCATTTTCTGAACCATGTTCACAGCTACAAGAAGTAGGTCTCGCTCATTTATATTTTTTCTGAAGAAAAGGTTTAAGAATACATTCATACAGGTCATAATGCTAATAACGAGGATGCGCATATACCTATATTACTAATAAATGTCCTCACTAAGCTGACCATAGCCTCACCTTGAGGGCAGATGCTGCCTCTCTTTCTCTGTGAAATATGCAAAGTTTGTTCCCATCCTTTATCCACCTCCAAACAGCGCCGCCAAGTGATTAAAGGGTACTGCACTACTTTCATGTTCCCCACTTGCAAACAAAATCGTTCAGGTCAAAGTTCTCAAAAATGAAAACTCCCCTCATGAATAATTACAAACAGTTTTTCCACTTGTTTCCTTGCAGTCGATTTTAAATAATATTTGGAAATGTGGCAGATTTCTCTTAGGTCACATTTTGTAAAGACTGTTTGGTACTACTGGCCTCTATTAAACAGTAAATTGACAGGAAATCTAAATACTATTGAAAGTCATCAAAGGTTGGAGGACCTGTGCTGGTGTGACTTCTCTTGGCTGCATATGCTTGGAACTCTCAGTTTTAAACCTTCACAAGTTGCTGCATTTGTTTGCAACATCAGATTTAGACCTGCAGCTCTTGACAGACAGAACGCGTTTCCAGCAACCCACAAGGCACGTGATGCACCACAAACTGACTGCAAACCAGTTGAAGCACGCAAAGAAGGAGATTCTGACGGAGCTGTTGGCAAGGCGATGCTCTAGGTGTCAGTCACACGCAGAGAACAATCCAGGCAACCAAGCTTTACCCGCTAGATTATTGTTTGCAATACAAGCTGACAAAGACTCCTCCTCCACTTGAAGACATGTGTGTTCTCAGACATCTGCTTTGTATAGACTCTATCTGTTAAAAAAAAAAAAAAAAAATCACTAGATAAAATACAATCCAGATCAACCAGTCCTATCCAGAACAAGTGGAGGAATGAGCCTTCAGGAAACAAAATGGAATGTAAATGCAATACATGTTTTTTTGCAGGTCTGATGACATATCTTGGAAGATCCCGTTATATATAGATAATTGGTATCAGTCAAATTGGATTCAGTAGGTCGGGTTGAAGATCAGTGACCAGCCAGAAAACTGTAATCGATGCACCCCTAATAAAACTGAAAACTATATTTTGTGATATTCAAGAGTGTCCTCACCATGGATTAAAAATAGTTTTGGATTTTTGATTACAGTTTAGTTTCATTTCATTGTGACTTTTTCTTTGTCGAGTTAGTTTAAATTACTATTTTTTTAAGTTAAATATTGCTTTCTTTCAGTTTAGTTATTACCTATTGTAGAATTTGCAGTTTTATCACACTTTGATTAATTTTTAGGTGTAGATTTCCAAAAAGTCTAAGTATCGAATTGTGATTATGTTTACACTGAGTGAGTAATGATGACATTATTACCCAAGTATCTTCATAACTTGGGTAATGAAGATACAATTTTCAAAGAATTTATTCAATTATTATCAAACAACCAACTGACTCAGGTGTTTTCTCCCAACTTTTGCCGTTGTCATTTTGCGGAATAGCAGCAGTACCGCCAGGAGAAGTATGACTGACTGTGTGGAAAAAATGTATTTTACATAAGTCTGGAAGGCTGATAAAAAGATTCATAAACACAAAAACGGAGGATGCTTTATCTCTAATTTAAATATATTTTAGTTTTATAAATGCACAACAAAGTTACTGTTGAGGTTTTGCCCCATTAATTAACAAAAATATTTTGTTAGTTTTTGTTATTTTGTTAGTTGGTTAACTATAATGACGTTGGCTCTTACTTGGCAATTTTGTTAACTTAATAAATAGCCAAAACAAACTAATGATTGTACATGGGTGTTTGTGTGCTCACAGGTCACATCTACTAGATCCGAGTTGGGCTAAACGTATAAGGAGCCCTCAAGTCACAAGAAACAAAGTCTGCTATTTCCTTTCTCCATAAATTGATAAAATGCCTTCTTTTGAAATTAGGATGATGTAAGAAAACCATTTCTTTATTTACTAAGATATTAAAAATGAAATGATCAGGCATAAATGGAACAGTTTGCTTAAAGGACAAGAGAAAGCATGATCATAGCTCACCAAAGCCTGATGACCCAGAGTGAGCTCGTCAGAAGGACCTTTGCAAAACATTTTAAACTACCATCAGTCCTGACAGCAGCTGAGCAACACTTTCCCCCCCAAAATTGCAACACTTGCTTGCTTACACGCAAACAACGCATGGGCCTAGAGTGCAGCGTGCAACACTATTGCTTCATGTGTTGCCTTTTTTTTTCTGTTTATAGAGCAAAAAGAAAAAAAACGTTCCAGTCACAACCGACTGGATGATGAAACTGCTGTTTCAATCACCTCACACAGACATGGAAGCGACTCCTTGTTCTGACCGGTGAAACCGATTGTGACGTGAGGTTGGGAGGTGATGCGACCTCTGATTTACACCGTGACAAACAGTCTATGACGGGATTAAAGGATCGGCAAGATGAGGAGATACAGCTGCTCAGCTCTGATCCACATGAAGCTCCTGACGGAGTGCTGACGTGATGTGAAAGTGCAAGTCAGATGACGGTCTGAATGGCTTACTGTATCCGAGATGACAAACATGCTGTATGATAAACATTACCATGAGACACACTGTGCCACAAACACACAACAAAGAAAGGTTTTCACAATCCGACCCCAGATACACTTTCTGTTTACCGTTATTATCTTTGAGATAGTTCAACAGTTTAATTACAGTTCACCCTCTTAAATTCAATATCTTTGAAAAGATATTAGCGTGCACACATGCTAATTAAGCGGTGACAGACTATATGTTTACAGAGGGCACAACAGATTATTGAGAAAAGTTCTTCAAGGAGGCAAACATCTGAGTCATGAAGAAGTGCTTTGAGCAGTTAAAAAATAAAACATAAAACAAACAGTAAAATTTGCATGTGTAAAGTTCACATAAGTCTATTATAAGTACTGTAATTACATTTTTTATTAAAAATTTGTTATTTTCTCTATTTTTTTTGTTTTTTTTTTTAAAAAAAATAAATAAAAGATATATATATATATATATATATATATATATATATATATATATATATATACACAATATGGCTGCTGCAGCATTCAGTCTGTCATGTGACCTGCTGTACAAAAATGAAAGCAGCTGAAACAGTAGTTCAATTTTAATATTCCAATTAAAATTTATGAAGCACAGCTTTTTCTATCAGATATAAACTGCATTAAAATATATTACAATCTGCAATATAAATGAGTGAGAAAACATGTTAGCATTAGCCTGGCTCTTCATCCAACCTCTCAGAATAAAAACATCGTCAGCAGGAGAAAAGCATGAGATTATTGAATACTAGTGGTGCACCGATTGGCCGATCACTGTTCATTAAAAAGCCTGATCTACCAATTTTGTCCAAAAAGTTGGTAAATATAGCGACAAAGTCAGGAAGTTGGCGACCCTGGGATGACGCTTATTAACTGAGTCATTATTGAATCAATTATTGTTGTGGATCTTACCTCCACAACCGCAAACGTTTGTGGAGGCAAGTAGATGAGTAGATGAGATCAGATTCTTATGCAAGTATTGACCGATCACTGATCTCTAAAAATTACAAAAATCTGAGCTGATTTATCTGTGAACATTTACTCAAGACTGTTTTTGTAGACAACATATCTTTTACTGCGTAGAAAAACTGATACTGCAGAAAACAGAACACAATTGGTAAATTAGATAAGTTAGTTACTGATGGGGGTGATTTTACTAGAACTTTAAAAGGCAAACTAAGTCTCATTCTCTGTATCAACAAATGCTTAATAAAAAATAAAAACTGAGTCATAACAAAATAATGATATTTTAATTAAAATATAATTTTTTTGAAAGGTAATCACTAAGGAATAGGGACATCCATACACAATGACTGAAAATGGGAAGATCTATAAAACGGAAATCCTGCTTGAAACAGGACATACAAAACATTCAAAGCCAATTTGAGAAACTGAAGATGCCTCTGTGCTGTTGAAATTCAGATGAGTTTTTGATGATTTGTTTAAACATTAGTCTTCCCTGGTTTATACTTAGCTTTACCCACCAAGCCACAGAATCATCTTGCTCAAATACAAACGGACACAAAACAGATAACTTATTGTTAGTTTCTACTTTATGCATTCCCTCCTCTTCCTGGACTTTAAATTATGAATAATTGTTACAGTTAGAATATCGTACAGCCTCCTAAATGTGATATTTATTTACACTGGGTTGTCACCATCATATGATTAGTTCATTTTACCGCAAGTACTTTCATCGTCCCAGTCAAGTTGTGGTTTTAGGATGCCAGTTTAAGTCTTTAAAGCTTCATGTCTGTGTCCAGTTAAGATGTGAAGCCAACAATGGAAAGGCCTGTTCCTGTGTCCTTATCTATGTTCTCATCTTCTCCACGAGTTACATTTCTTCCTGCTCCTCCTTATGGGCTTCCGTCCCCGTTTGCATCCTTATCGCCAAGGCATTTGAAAGGATAAGAGAGTCAGGTCCAATGCCAACGATCCCACATGACCACCAGAGGAAGGAATTTGAGTGGAACGGAGCTCTGAGGAGTAAAAAACTACTTTGACCTCACAACTGAGGCATTTCAATTTAAGAGGTTTTTATGGGCAAGCGCAAAAAAACTGGTGAAAGATAAAAGATTAATGCTCCTCTATCAACTAGTAAAAAAAAAAAAAAAAAAAAACCCAACCATTGTGAAGAGATAATATAACAAAATGCGTGTTAGATTTACTGATCCCTGAAGCACGGTGCATCCGTTCGACTTGTAATGGTAAAAATGTGCATGTCTTAAAGTCGGATGTTCTTTTTCCATTGCTTACTATGCCTGGATGTGGTTCCCCTCTGCTTATTTCTTGGATGCGCTCCTCGCAATATGAGAATGTGACACGTTAAAGCTGACAGGCAGCAGCAGCATTCAGAAAAAGGATCCAACTGAGAATTTTAACAACTCCAAATTTAAACAAATCCACAGTGGCGCCAGAGATAAAATCTTTGGATAAAAACTGAATCTCATTTTATGTTTGAGAGGAGAGGCCCAGTGGAACTCTTGAGGGTCACACAGAAAATCGTCAAACAAACAACCCGCAAGACAGATTACTTGAAACCACACACAGCCATTTTAAACCGTCAACTTTTATATCTACTTGTAATCTTTCACTGAGTTAAAGAATTCTGTCTTATTTGTGCTTCAAGATCTCAGAGCTACTTTTAATACGGTACACCACAGCATTGCCATTTCTTTTCTGGAATGTGCTGTTGAGATTAAAGGATCAGCACCGCCTTTTATTGGAGCAGCGAAACTTTTACGTCTTTTGTGGTGTCCATCAGGGATCAGTTCTTGGACCTATTCATTTTCACTTTACTCTTATGCTATTTTTAGGTTCAATTAGAAAAATAATAAAAAGAATCTCATTTTATAGTAACACGTCAGACAGAAATGTGCAACTAAAGCATAATGTAAATGTATTCTTGACTTTATTCTCACATTTTTACACCTTTTATTTTCACAATTTTATTCTCACATTATTATGACTGTTAAGTTTATTCTCATATTTTTTATGTCTATTTTTATATTTTTGCTACTTTATTCTTATATTATGCAAACTTTCTTGCATTGTTTTGACTTTGTGACTATTCTCATATTTTGGCTTTATTGTCAAATTACAACCTTATTCTCATACTACTATATTTGTTCCCCCTATCGAGATGAAAGCAGAGATGGAGATGGTGTTACTAAATGCCCCTAAACAGCTGAATAAAGCACCTCTTCATGCGAGGACCTCAGAAGGTTTCTTCTTGATCATTTAATCTGTGTGATGTGATTTTCTTGATGTCTCTGAATTATGCAGTCCTACGGTCAACTTTTGTTGTTTAGAAATGCGCTTCTTGAATTCCTTTCATGTGCCGAGTTTGGCAAGGCGATCAGAAAACAAAGAATCAACGCTGGCCTCCATGGAAGGAGCGGTTTAAAGTTTGATGGATCATTTCCAGGCAGAAGAAAGCATCACCAACACAAGGAAATTAAATGATTAAACCTCCCCTCGGTGATAACACGTGTGGTTGTTCATACCAAGCGAAGAAGTGCCAGAGAAAGTAGTCTTTTTTCCACTTTCTGGACCTTGAAGGCGACATCACGCATGTCTGTGTGTGTGTGTGTGCTTGAGCTGAGCCGGCGGTGAGACCATGAATTAAAGAGGAGATTAATGAGTCAGGACAAGGAGGCTCAGACTCCAATCTGTTCCCCGCCGCACTCTGGGGGCTGTTTCTCTACAGAACCTAGTTCTGTCAGCAACCACTCATACACACACACACCTAGTGTGCACACTGATACGACGCAGCAGGATCACCAAGGACTCTGGACCATGTTGGAGAGTCTGGCAGAGACAGCAGATGTTTGGGACAGTGGAGAGAATGACAGCAAAGAAAATAGAAAGGCTATCAGGAAAGGATGTGTTCAGCAACAAAACCCTTCACCCTGTAGGCCTTCACCCCACCCTGACACCTCACCATGACCCACAGACCTGCCATCTGTCTGGAGGAGCTGAAAGAGAAAAACAGGGGACTGCGAGCTGGACTGGGGCGAGACGGAACGAAGGAACAAAGGGAGGCAGAGTAGAGAGCGATGCGACGAAACCAGAAAAAGAAACAACAGAAAAAAGGAGGAATACTGCTGGCAACTAAAGGTGTTGTCGCACCTGATAGTCCAGTACTTGGTATGATCTGGGAGCAAAGTTGCAACATTTGCTACATTTTCAGCAGGTGTGATTCTCTTTCTGCACTGTGTCAAACAAAACAAACCAAACCCATAAGAAACCCGTCCCCTTCTTCCCCTCTTCTGTGGTGGCGCTGCACCAAGAACCACTGAAGGGAAATTACATGAAAACTTCAAAAGAAGACATTAAGCACAACTTCCTTCTTCAGGAAATGCAAACAAAAATGGAGTGGATTTTAGAGGTTTCTCTTTTGGCATTGGGAAAAGTTCACAAGCCATTTCTGAAACTAGCACCAGATTTTGCTTTGGTTGTATACCCAGCATGCCCTGCGCTGTAGTCCACTTCCTGTTTTTGGAGCGGTCTCTGGTCAGCTTTGCATTCATACATGCATTCAAACCCCGCCAGAGTTTACTTCAATCGAACAGACGTGGGTTTTTAGCCTGACTAGTCGTTTCTTTTTGTTTTTTTCTGCATCAGTTTGATTACGCATCCACACATCCCCAACTGAACCTTCTAGGCAAACCGACTGGAGTTCGATTAAAGATGGCTGCTTTAAACGGGGCTGCTGTGATGCACTCTAAGAAGGGGGAAACCTAGACTCTGTGCAGAGAACATCGTTCATGTCACCGAAAGTTAGAAAACTTGAAAGACGCATTTCCATAGATGATTAATATCTATCGGCAAGCGACAAGTTTCCTTTTTGTTCTCCAGTTCGATTATTTTCCCTTTCTCAGTGCAAACCTGCTGATTACAGCTTCTTCCATCACTGCCTCCCCCCGGCTATTCATTGGTGAATTTAACAGCGATGGCGCTGATGCTCTCTAGCATCATTTATTCCCCTGGAAGGACTCTGCATTATCATGAAAGACTCATCAGCCATCTTTATCCAGCCCTCACTTCCCCAAATTTAATACAGACCAGGAGATTTACTAATCCCATGATATGCTCCATAATCTGATCATGGATACGAACACAGAAGAGAGTAGAGAGGAGGATGGTGGGGGGAGAAAAGTGCAATCAAGGAAGGAACGGATGCGGATGGATGCCCAGGCTGCAGGAAGACAAAATGGAGGGGGGGATCTTTTCCCAAAGGAAGGAGAGAAAAGGTGGGGAAAAACGAGGGGACGACCAGCAGTAGAGAGAGAAAGAGGGGAACACAGACGGAGAAATGAGAAGATATGGGGGTAGGGGCTGCGTGTTCTCACTGGTGACCCGATTTTCCCACTAAGCTCTAAAAAAGTGGAGCAGCACGTAGGCATCCGAGGCTCGCTGCAGACATTCAGTCGCTCTGTCACACAACATGCACACTGCATGCGGAGCGCATCATTCATGCTGCTTCACCTATTGACCCACATACTGTTTCCTCGCGTAGCTGAGTCACTAGCATGCTCTTTCTGAAGCCCTTTGCCTCCTGCATCAGCCTCCCTGGGCCCTCATCTTCTCCAGGCTTAAAAAAAAACAAAAGTTGCCTGACCCGGACCAAGCTCAATCCAACATGACTGGTTAACATTAGTTGTAGGCCAGAGCTCGAAACAAAACAGACATTTTAATGAAGATTTTGCTGCTTTCATTTTTAGTCCATTATTTGAGTAAGCAATATAACTTCTCCTATTTTCAGCTTTTGCTCATCATCTTCATCTTGTCACTTGTTGTAACAACAAGGTGAGTCAGGTGCAAATCATCTTGGATGTGTGACTGATAGGAGTGGAGCTATGTGCTCATTTATTGTGCAGTGAGCTGTCCAATGAACTTCTGCACCTTACTTTCTTTCCTTCCTCAAAAGGGGAAGATGCCAACTCTTCTATTTGGATGCAGTACTAGACAATAAATATATGATAATATATATTGCAATAGACACGTGATGGATATCATGTCTGAAAAAACATTTTCAGAGGAGGAGATTCTGAGGAGGTGCTGATGTATCAATGTGTTCCTGTGTGTGTAATGTGCAGCAGGACTTCAGGTCTCATCCATCACATGATCAGCTGAGTTTCTCAGAGGTTGTAAATGCATATAGGAGCGCTGCTATCTACAGGCTGGTTGTTTTCCAGCTATTGAATATACACAGAAAGGACCAGAAGGGGGAAAACCTTAGTTTAAATAGATGTATTATTTATTTGTGTTTCCACGTGATGCATCACCTAAGCACCTCCCTAAGTACAATGAAGGCCTGATTATAGCGTCTCTTTCGGCTTACTCAAGAAGGGTTAAAGTTATGCTTTGCAGCACAGAAACTTGTTCCAAATGGAAACAATTTGTAAGAAAAAAAATTACTGGAAATTGTTACAGAAGTCTTTTATTTTATGAAATGTTATTATTATTTTGTCATTTTAAATGCTATTAAAATGAAGTGTTTTTTTTCTTGTCAGCCGATATGCCCCCCACCAACCCTCCATTTCTGCTTTTAAGTCCATTTAGAAGTTGGACCATAAACAGCCAGCAAAATTTACCAAAGTAAAAACTTGGGCAAAAAATACGACTTTATAATGTATGTAAAATATATGAAGGACATCCAGAGGAAGACCCCAGACACAGGAGGGATCATCTTTCTCAGCTGGCCCTGGAACGCCTTGGGATCCCACCAGAGGAACTGGTCCAACTGGCTGGGGAAGTGAGAGCCTCTCTGATTAGGAAGCTGCCTTGGAGGGAGGGAGAAGAATGAAGCAAGGAAAAAAGAATGGAGAAGGTAACGGATGGGCCCAACTGCACACACACACCAAATCAAACACCAGTGGATGACTTGTGTCTTAGTGCCCAGCGTCATGTCAACATGTGACAGATGGAATCAAACTCACAACCTTCCAATATCCATTTTGGCCACTGGTCTCCCAAAACTAAGGAATTCGGGACCGATTTGTCGGCACATCTCTACTATCAGACAAAATCAGAGTCGGCAGTTCTTATTTTTTAAAGATCGGCCAGAAAACGGGAATTGGTGCACTCCTGTTTATAATCCATGGAAGTTCAGGCATGAACGTCTTTGGAAGGTACCACAGTACATCCAACAGAAATGTCTTCTCCCAGAAACAAAAGGAACACAAGGATAGTCTGGAAAACACAACTAAAAAACAACCATTGCTCCTAAGGTCATAGGCGAGTGAATCAGAGTGTTTGCATCCGTGACCCTTACTTTTGACTCACTTGAGCAAGCGGTCACCTCTGAGGTCACCAAACCGATACTCGGCTTTAATATATGCATGCAAAAACAATAGAGAAGGGACCATGGCTGGGCGAGTTATCTGCATAGAGCCGCCCACCGCACACACACACACACACACACACACACACACACACACACACACACACACACACACACACACACACACACACACACACAGTCACTTATTGACACGGTTTGAACAAAAAGTGGCCGCCATTGATTCGACGGCCGTGTCAGGATGAGACAAAGGCGAAAGTGACTTTTCCATCATCAGGTCCTTTGTCTGCAGAGCTGTGACACACCTGTGTGGCATAACTAAATAGAGGCGAGGCAAATTTCTAGGTGTGTGAGTGTGGCTGCATGTTCTTTGTTTGAAGAAGTCACGTGACCCAGTCTGACTTGGCGCCGTCCCCTCCCCTCTGCAGTGCGCCACCGTACAATAAAAAGAAACACAACAATAAAAAAAACACTCGTATATAAAAAAACAACAACAACGTTGCACCAAGTGTCTGGCTCCGTAGACTCACTCAGTTCTGGAAAGTTCAATAGCAAACACGAAAACTCTGGGAGTTGATCGGGGTGGGGGGAGGGGGGGCAGGTGGGGGTTAGGTAAAAGCAATGAAGGGAAAGACGAAGGTGGCAAAGACGGGAAGGATGGAGAGCCAGAGAGGGTCGATGAAGCGGATTTGGACGTTACAGCAATATCTACTATTTAACAAAGTGATCAATGGGAGAAAACTCTGGAAAACGGGGGAATTTAGAAGGTGGGCGGTTATGGGTCTGTGGCGGATTCAGTGGCTGGAGTCCGGAGACGATGAAGAGAGACTGCCGGGACAGGAGGAGCCACATCAAGAACTTCAGAAAAAGATTATCGACATGAAGATGATGCAATGCAGATGGAGGTGCACAAAGAAAAACACGGTCCAGAAATCAATCGGTGGCAGGAGGAAGGAGAGAGAGGGAAGGACACGAAGGGGGAGATGTAAAGAAAATGAAGCCTGGGTTGGGGGTGGAGGCAGAGAAAGGGTGGGAGGGGAGGTGGGGGGAACCCGGATAAGTCCCAAGAGTGAGATTTCCTCCGTCGATCTAACCGCGCATCTGATGTGCATGTTAATTACAGACGAGGAGAGACAGTAAATATGTCTGCCAGAGAGAACGGTGTGCTGGAAGCTCAGGTGCCCCCTGAGTCAAAACATGTCAATGAACAGACCCGCTTTGAGACTTTAATCTCATTCTTACTGTCCACTTTAATGTACAACCAGCCTGCTTACACTCAGTTTATCTGCACACTCAGTTCGAAGGGTAAAAATCTGTCAAACGTGTGAAACTTGTGTCAACGAACCATCGTCGTAGTAACAAGAAAATCTGACATTTCATTTGAGAATAGTCAGGAATGAATTCCATGATCGTTTTTATTAAATGAGGGGTTGCATAATTATTGACACCTCTTCTGGTAATCTAAAGTATATATATATATATATATATATATATATATAAGCATAGTGGATCATGTTTAGTTTACTACTGGGATTTCCTGGGATTTCATTATGCTGAGCAAACTCCCTATTTGTGTTAGAAACAGTAGAGAAGGAATTGCTTCTAAACAAGTGGTTGCTATGTAGATGACATCTAATTGTTGTTATGGAGACTTGCTCGCTCCAAGATGTCACTCTTTGCAGCACTTTTCTAACAGTGAGATGTTTTTTGTGAGTAGTGTCATAGGTCGCCAATAAACCTCATGTCAAAACAAATGGGTCTCTATTTTGCATCATATTTTTACATTTTTGGCCAATACTGAGTCTTTGTTTCCCGCCCCCCATTTAAACATGGCTACAAAGTCAATAGGTTTGCTACTGTGGGATGATTATTGTTAACATTTGAGGAGGTAATTAAGATCATTTTCTCATATATTGGTGTTGATTTGTCGGTGATATAATTCATTCAAACTCCTATTAAAGTCAGAATGTCTATGTTTAGTTGTTACATTTATTTTAAATGGATTCTTGAGGTACCAGTTATTACAAACGTACTCAAAAAAATGTTGCGCATTCGCAACTTCAATAACAATTACTTTTACTCTAAGGATTACATAGCAACTACATTATAGATCTGCTCATGACTGTATTAGACCAGCTCTATAAACCACTTTCCATCTCTCAGTCTAGAGCACGTCAGTTCCTACTAAATACATAAATAATTTGCTCAGGTGAACTTCTTTTTTTAAAGGGTAATTTCCCAAAACAAAGAACAGTTTCTGGTAAAGTGATACACACAAGTTGAGAATACTTTCGTCATCTACGGTGTGCGTGGGTCGGTATGTTATGGACAATGGCGAAACACAATCTACACTGTGTGATTGTAGAAAGGAATTTGTTTTATTGACGGGGAACTTTTGACCAAATGGCTCAGTCAAAGTCATTTTCCCTTCGGTTCAATACGACAGCTTAAATTTTTCAATCTTGTTTTCAGATACGGTTCCACGGATAGATGTGACACAATTTGGGGCACTCTGGTGATGCAGGGGTAGAGCGTGTGACACGAATACAGAGGCCATAGTCCTCAACGTGGCCAATGAACCTTGCCACATGTCTTCCCTCTCTCTCTCATAACCCTCTTTCCTGTCTAACCACTCACAAATAAAATGAGTTTGTCACATTTTTAAAAAATGTGACAAACTCATCTAAATGCAGAACATGTCAGAGCAGTCGCTGCAGAAATTCAGGTGATTAAAAAAAAAAAAAAAAGCAACTGTGTGAGCTTGTTCTTCTCGTAGTTAACTTTCCGTGACCTCACTGACACCAACGCAAGCACAAAGCCTGCCGCCTGCACTAATGGTGTCCCTTTTTTCCTCATTTTCCCACTGAAACGCTCTCTTGTTTCCATCAAGCTCCAGCCAAGCGTCCCTAGACCATGGCAGCGAGGTTCGCCTTTATTAGGCTGTCAGAGGAGAAAAAAAACCAAAACACTGTTTTCCCCAGTAGCTGCTTGAGATATTATTCATCTCTAATTGGTAATAACCCCTCCCCCCCTTCCTCACCCCCACCCTGAGGCAGCTCAATCTCCACTAAGTAATCACTGCCATCGCCTCCTCTGGTGGGAGCGGCATTATTAGGTCGGTGGCACTGTCTCTACCTCTCTGCTGTCTGCCAAGGAGGTTTATTATCCCGCAATATATGGCTTTACTCGCCTGCTTCTTTTAAAAGCGTGAGCTGCAGAGAGAGAATTCTAGCTGAACCCATTTATCTCCCGTTCTCGGCTCCAATCAGATATCTCAGCAGCCCGGACAGGGAAGACTCCAAAATAGGCTCCGACGGGATCGTTTAAGCTCAGGCTTTCACTTTCCCTGATGGGGCGAGGGATGCTCTGTTGTGCAAAACACCTTTCACTTTTCAATATACATCTCCTCCTCCTGCGCCCAACTCAACTATTTCCCCAGTTTGGGAATCTGTTTTTTTGTTTCCTTTTTCTTTTGAACAACATTTTATGAAATATCCAGCAAAAATGTGCAACCTCTTCAGTATGCTCTAGAATAGACAGGGTTTCTGCATATTTCAAATGTAAAATGGCCCTCGTTCCCAATTTCTGAGATTTTGCAGCGTTTTGGACATTTGAGAAAAAATATTAGGGGTTGAATGCTCGAATAGTAATGTGGTCTTAATATTTATATAATCGACTAATCCTGAAGTAAAACAATGCTGCGAATGAATTTCAATTTAGTACGGTATTGGGTGAATCCACTGCTGTTCTCGACATCTGACTAAAAATAAATATCAAAAGCCTTCATACTTGGGAAATTCTGTAGACTGTGTTACTCTTACTCTTGCTTGTAAAAGCCACCAGTCCAGTTCAAGCTAAAGGAAAAGTTGCAGAGACTAAATATGATAAAATAATCCTTATTTGATTTCTGGATGAGTTTACATTCAGTCAGTGAACAAACTAAAATAGTTCCGAGTTGAAAAGGTGAAATAAAACTTTGAATAAGGAAACTGTGCACTATCAGGTAAAATAAAAAAATAAGCATTAAACACTTTTAGAACCACAAAACCTCAAGTGTAGGAGTAATGAAAATGTTTGTGTATTTCAGGTACGAAAACAGTTGCAGTGTATTTTAATTCCTACATTTGCAGTGGTGGGAACCATCTGCTAATGCGCTACCAGTTGAGCTTAGCTTAGCACTTTAATATTTTGGCAAATTTTGAAAAGGTTAACACACTTAGCTTCCCAAAATATTTTTTTCCAGATAAATTCTAAAGTCCAGTAATATACTTCAGTGTAGAAGCTGTTGCTAAGTAAAGTAGCGTGAAAGCTAGCCAACATCAGAATATATTTAAAAACAAAAGATTTCAGGAGTTGCTCCCTTTGAAGGTTGATTATGTCACAACGAAGGCTGTCTAAAATCGATGGCTCCTTCACAAATGCGTCCTTTTCTCCAGATTTGTTTTTGTAACAATAATGGACAAAGTAGTTTTTTTAAATAGAAGTTTTGCTAAAAAAAAAAAAATCAATTATTGAATTAATTTAAATGGCATAAATAAGAAAAAAAACTTCAGCAAGATTTTGAGTTCCATTTTTATCAGCTTATATTTAGCTTCTTCACAGTTGCTAGGTGACAGTACATACATCGAAGTAAGGGTGGGAATATATCTAAGGGGGTCAATTTGTAAAAAAGAAGACTTTAGCAGATAGCAAGCTTTCACAAAGGCTAGACGTATTACAGCAAGTTAGCTCTGTTTTATCAGCCAGTCAAAGATTCACTAAAATCTCCAATCAGTGCATTTCGACAACACAAAGGATTGCTTCATGTCACTCATTCACATCGAACATATAATGTTGACCGTTTTCTTTTCTCTTCAGTTTCAATTCCTCTAATTCATTGTTATTGCGACAATAATAATGAATTAACAAGAGCAAGGACTGAGAAAGATTTCAGCGCAGCAGAGAGTGACCTTGCTGCTTCTCGGGGCAGACTGATATTTCATCACCTAACAGTAAGAGCACACCTGCCTCACAGCGATACCCACATCTGCCAACGGCTTTGACTTCCCTCCTCTGAGGAGGCGTCGGGGGAGGAGAGCGAAGAAGAGAAGAGGAAATAAAAGACAGAAGAAAAAAATCCCACAACAAAGTATAATATGGGTTTTTACCAAGAGACCGATATGGTTCAGAGAAAGTGTAGGCAGAGTTTGAAGAGAAATGCTACAATGACAAAGAAGGGAAATAAATAAAAAGAAAACGGGAAAAGTCACAGCACCAGCGGGAAAACACCTAGCAGTAGATCTCAAGTTGGGCTGCCACTGGAAGTGGCCAAGTTTGTTCACAAACAGATCAGAACCTAACGGGTTTATTGAGCTGAATGGATCTAGAAAATGAAGACCAAAAAAAAGGAAGGAAGCAACATCATGTGCTAACTGCAGCTACAGGGGAGAAGTGAAAGAACTGTAAAGGGAAACATCCATCACCCTGACCATTCAAAAACATTTTTATGAAGTCATTCATGTCTCCCAGTCCGTGTTACAGACATGCTAATTAGTTAGCACGCCACACGCACTTATCTATGCCTAAAATAGTACCGATGTAGTTTATGCCAAGCCAAATAGAGGAAGCTTGAGATCATTGGCAATGGATAGATGTGTTTATTAACAACAACACTGACGTCAACATGTGGTTATGATGGGAAATTTAGACCGACCGACCTCATGGTTCATGTTTTCAAATAACATACTCACTGCGTCTCCAAAAGCACCGTTTTGGTTATTATGAAACCAAAAGAAAAACCCTCACTCTCACATCAATCATGGGCAACTGCATTCCAAGTCATTGCTAGGTATACCAATAATGCAGTTCTGAAGCAGTTGTAATAGTTTTGCAGGCAGTGATTATACGAAGAAATCCTCATAAAATGCGGTGATTAGAGTCGCACCGAGAAATCGGCATGTGATTGAAATCGGTTCATTTTTGGCACAATTGGCTAGTTGAAAGAAGTCCGACCTTGCACAGGAAGGTGACATCTTGCTTCAGGTTGTACAGACAACAACACAATTCAGTATTAAAGTTGATACTGCTAGTTGGGAAAAAGCAGTTATGAAACTCGGAGATACATTAGGAAATCAAGCTTTTTCAAGGTTGACAATATTCATTCATAGTAGCTTTTTAGTTAGCAGTACCCACCAGTGTGGAACTGGCAACTGACCTGAATGACTTTAGCAGACAACAATAAAAATGAATACATCACAACAAAGCTGCCCTAGCTAGCTAAAGTTGCTAGCTAGTTGTTACTGTAATATGCATTTTAAAAATCACACCTCCATTTGTTTCAAAATTATTGGAATAGGCAGAATCTGATGAGTTATGAAATAGCTTTATATATAGTAAAGGTCAGAAATGGGTCACAAAATTCTGATTGGCGCATCTCCCCCTTATTTAACTTATGTTAAATTTGATTTAATCCTGCCACCCCAAAAACACTTACATGTTATCCAATGGGTCCATGAGGACACTGGTGCCCTCATGAGAGTTACAGGGTTTTAACAGTGCATACACAATTCACTATATGTATGGAATTCCTCTTGAGAAATTTCTAAAACCTAATGCTGGCAGTGGTTAAAATCCGTCAGTGCAGACCACCAACAAAGTAGTGCAGCTGGAGTGTAATCATGAGATCAGCACGTGCTTTTTTTAAAGGTGGGAACTCAATTATGTAACAACTAACAGCATGTTGTAAAGTTATATGGTTACAAAACATACCCCGTTAGCCGTTTGCTAAATCCAGATAACTAACCCTGAAATGTGTTTCTGTGCACAAACAGCAAGGTTATGCCCACCTAGCTGTCGTTTCACAAACACGCCTCCGAATGCTGAGATGTCGGTTTCTATAGAACCGACCTCTGACCTGTTGTTATCCAGCAGTGGGTGACTATAAACAGCTCCTCCCTCTGGTGCTCTATATCATAAAATCAAACGGCTGGGACAAAGGAAAACAGCTGACCTCGACTGTCCTGGAGGTGATACAACACAAAGAAAACAGCAGGGCTGCACTGAGCAACTACACCCAGGAAAAAAAGGAGAGGCATGCATAGCTTTCATGTGAATGCAGCTGCTTTGGCAAAGAGCGCAAGAGAAAAACACTGTCCTGATAAACTGGTCAGATGGTGAGGGAGTGGAAGCACAAAGCGCAGAGCCAATCAACTGACCACACAAACAAAGGACTATCTGTAAAAGCCCTGGACTTCATCTTTCCCTGTGAGGAGAACTTCCATGGCTGAGGCAGGCGGGCTGCTGGACGGCTACAAAGCCCGTTAAGCCCCCCCACTTCGATCCAGCTCATCGAGTTCCCAGATGCTGAACAATTAGAGGACAGCTGAAACAGCTGCTGACCACGCAAACATCCTGCTCTTACTGGGTTCTAAACCCAGACGGTTCTCCGACAACGTGTGCTGACTCCTGCAGAACGTTCCCCTCAACCAAGGCGGCTAATCCAGACGTATGTTCCCGTCCGCCGGTCAGGACGGCCGACCAGACGCCTGGTGTGTCGTCGAGTCGAAGGCATGTTCACGGCTGGGTAGCAGAGACGCAGCGTGTGATGAAATGAAAACCGAGCCCTGCAGGTCAACATCGGCAGGCGGCCAACACTCAAAGCATCCGACACATTAACACTACGCGGTGAAGCAGGTGCAGTCCTGACGGAGAAACAACACACAAGGAACGTGCCGATCACACTGGTCTGGCTCGTGCCGATTTCTGGTTTCTATTCTCATTCTTTGGTTAAATATAACAGCAGTCTTCAGCTAATATTCATCATATTTATGTAGAAAGGAAAATAAACATTCTATTGTTTGTGATGTACCAATCATGCTTATCTGGCTGATGCCACTTTCTGGTTCTCCTTCTTTGGTTGGATATAAGAGCTGCTGTCAGCTACCAATTTACTTTTTCATTTTTTTACATTTGATCAGCAAATTAATGTGTTTTAAGGATATAACCAGAAAAGACTATAATTCTACAAGTTCTTTGACAGATGCTGTAGTTTAGAAACTTAATTTTTTTTTTTAATTATCCACATTTTTTATGCCTGAAAATGTTCATAAACTTTATTTGATTTTTAAAACACAATGAACTGACTTATTGCTGAAAATGTGCTATATAAATAAAATTACTGTATCTTACCTTTCAATCAACTCAAAGAACATGTTCTTGGTTGATATCTTTGTAGATCAATCATCTTTGATGCATTGAATGAGTGGCTCTGATCACCTTTCCAGCGATCAGAGCCAGTTCCACCTCTTATTGGTGCATCGTGACAGTAAAAAGTGTTTACATTGTAGAGCAGCACAGTCAACCCCCACATCTAGTTCAAAAATAAGGAAGGTATTTATTTCCGTTTTCCAATCTGATTGCTGCCAGCAGGGTTCTACAAACAAAGGTGACATGGAAATGTTCCATGCGGGAATCTGAACTGAACTTCCCTATGTAATCAAACCAGGGTATCAAAGTATTCTTTATGAGTGAGGCAGCACAAGCAAACAACATGAAACTTAACAGTCAGAGTGTGAGTGTGTGTGTCTTTTTATGAGACTCACCCATCCTCCCTGGCTCTCCACCCAAGGTTCAATCCGCTCGTCCAGGTAGACGGTCATCCACTCTACAATCCTGGCTACCAGGTGGCTCATCTCCTTCTCCACGCACTCCACGCAGAGCGCGCCACCAAACGCGAAGAGCCCCACGATGCGGCCCCAGTTGACGCCGTCCCGGAACACCTCGTCCATCACGTTCTCGAAGCTCTGGTAGGCGGTGGCCGGCGTGATGTGCAGCGTGCTGTGAAGGTCGTTGAAGGCGCGGGAGTAGCGCAGCTCGAACTCACGGGCCGTGTCTCGCAGGGTCACTTTCACCGCGTCCATTGTTGCCGCCGACGCCGCCTGTTGCCGCCTCGGGGATCCTTGACTTGTCCCGTTAAAAGTCCCATTAGCGTGCGTCTCCAACGTCTGCTCGTCGTCCATCCCCGCGTCCCCGGCCGCGTCCCCTGCAGTGGTGCTGTCCGGGGGTTCATTGGGCAATATGTGTTGGATCGGATAGTTCCTCTGAGACAGTTTAAACTTAATGTAGAAAAGCACCAGTTCTCTATTTCGTGACATGTTTTTTTGTGTTTTAACAAGTTTCTCGATCTTTCTTCTGGTGCGTGTCTTTCTCCGTCTTTTGGTCCCTACCTAGCTGTAGTAAGAGCTAACGCACACTGTGCTTCTTCCTGGGGTTCCTCCGTTTAGACCACCATGGTCAGCTGACAGCCACAGGACTCTTGGAGGTGAAAACCCAACCCACATAAGGCTGACGGATCAAATCAGGCCCTGCAGAAAAAAACAACAAGGAAAAGGTCAAAGTCTCTGTAGCCGATCCATAAAAAATACTGCAACAGTTAACAGAAGGAAGAGGGAGCATGAGGACAGTCCTGCACTTCCAAATTGAATTTGGACAGGTGGGGTCAAAGAGCAACTCTCTAATTGGGGTGCCGCATATGGAACAGATGGCAGCGACAATAAAGATACAACGGTGGAGTAAGAGAGAGCTGGAGAGAGAGGAGAGAGTGTCAGGAAGGTGGCAAGAGATCCAGACAGTCCTTCTTATCAGTGACCTCTGTCCTACAGTTTGACCTACCTCATCTCCACGTTGTCTCTGAACTCACACTCTCATCTGTGTGCCGTCACACTTACTCATTCACTTCAAAAACTGGACTTTTCCAAAAATATTTCAAGTTTTTACCTGTAACCCATGTGCATGGGCCAACACAAGGTATCTTCATGGCCTGAAAGTTGTGTTGTCAATAAAGGTCTGGTAAACACGCCTTAGATGGAGATCCGGTTCCATCTGAACTAAATCAGGCTATTTTGGGGGGTTAGTTTAGTGTTGATCAGTTGGTCAGAAGCAAAAAATCTGCTATTTTTTCCCCCCAATTAATAAACTCAGCCTTGAAGCACTAACTAGTTAAGATTTTGAAAATGTCTTCACAATCAATGCCCAGGTATTTACGATGGTAAGTACAGACGACATCTGTCTGTAAATACTTAAAATCCTCAAACACTTAACCCTGAGCCCCCCCCCCAAAAAAACTTATAACTGCTTATTTAAATAGTGTGAGCAATAAATATACTTTGGCAAAAGTCATCTTTGCACTTTCATAGAAGCTAAGATCTACAACCATCCCTATCTCCAGTCCTGTAGGTACAGCCAATCAGTGCCAAGGAAAACAAACATAGCTCCTAGATTGGCTGCTCTGCCAGGGCCATCCAATAGTGTCTCCGGTAGAATTTACCTTCCCATGCTGCTTTTTCTTTTTCTGTATTTCAGATACAATCTACCAAAGAGGACTGTATCTCGCAAACAGTTGAATTTTTCCCGAATAAAGTGGAATAGAGTTACATGGCCATGAATACTGAGCCAAGAACAGGTGAAGGGGTCTACTGTAAATTCATCCTTTCATTATGTAAACTAGCTGATTCTAACATCATGGGGGTGGAGCTACACCTTGAACCAGTCCATCATATAGGACCATTTTAAATTGATTAATAAAATCTTGAATACAACACGAATAAAGAAACCCAGAAAAATCAGTTGGTGACTTAAACTGGCTTATACTGGGCTCAACTGGCCACCCAAAAACTTAAAAATACAATCCTTAACAGAAATGAACACGTATTATACTAAAGCGACCATCTCCAAGTGACAACAGTCCATGGAAAGAAAGTTGTTACTGAGCGAGGAAGACTCAGTTATTTCACTGCTTTTCAGCATCAGCGATGTGCTTAAGAATAAAACATGAAAGTGGCCTCTAGAAAGAAAATTCACCACAGCACAACAAAGTAAGGCACATAGAGACTCATGTTAGAAAGGCCAACCAAGCTAATTGCTAATCAATCCCAGCAGTGAGCTGGGATTGATTATTGAGAGCTTGCATCCCCTGCAGATTTACAAAAAAATTATAACTATTAAAAGTATAATAGTGACCAATACTTAAAAATGACTTTAAAATGTGACACTCAAATTGCAAACAAGAGAGTTTGTTCCTTTACAATTATTAAGATGGGCTCTCAGATGGCATATCTTTGACTGGGTAATGTAGGGGTGAAAGTGTGGCAGCCCGACCTGAAAATCCAAAACCTGAAGTGGTAGGTCAGGTTTTTTAAAGATTGGTGATAGACCCGAAAACAAAACGCATCCCTAATATAATAAATTAAACATTTTGAGGTAAGACTTCTAAATTTAGTTTGTCTCAGTCTGTTTTATTAAGAACGTATGGAGATGTCCTTCACTTGTTTTTATTGGGCCTTGTGTGTACAGATATCTCTGTTCCATATCCTGTGGGATTTTTAGAGATGAGGAGCTCCGTAAATCTAAAAAAAAAAAAAATTCAATGCTTTGCTTTATTTTGCAACACAAATGTCTTTTTAAAGTAATTATGCTTAAATTGCATGTAGAAAGTAGAACAAAGATCCCTGGTCGGTTACTATGACAGATGTTGCCAGCCTCTGTTCCTACACCCACAGAGAAATTCTACACTTTGTTTCGCTGCACTGATTTAAGGAAGCGGTTGAAACGTTAAACCTCTTGGCACGAGGTATATTTGTATGCGAACAATGAACTGAGTCCAAATCAGATCTGTCTGATGGGCTCGGGATTCACAAAGCACCTTTTAGACTTCCAACAATGAAAAATCTACTTTATTGTTGAACATAAAATAATAAATGAGACAGGCCTTGAAAGAGGGGGAAAAAATAACTGACTGCTGGGTCCTATTATGAAATTAAAGTTATTAGTAGATGAGAATGAAATGCACAAATGTAATCCCTGCTGTAAAAGGAAACAAGAAGATTACATTCCCATCCAATGTGTTGCTGAATTGGTAGATAACATCTGACTGAGACATTCTGTAACAAATCATCTGTGGGAGAAGTTACCTTCATCCTGTGTTCTTCAGCTCACTCATTCACTTGACTCTTTTGTTTCACAAAATGATCTGGCTGATGATTCCAAACTATCTGCTAGTTATCACGTGATTAACCTGACATTTCCTGCAACAATAATGGCATTTAAGCCAGATAAGTACATGAGCCTAATAATTAATGTATCAGACAGATGGATGCAAATCATAACACATGCCTATTTCTCAGAACACAATGGAGAATCAGACACTGACTAACAAGTACTATTTCAGGTAAGGTCGAGAGAAAGAAAAAAGTTCAGCTGTCCGCCCAGTTTCATGATCAGGACCAACCCAGCATGAGGATGGGAAGCAACAAGACTGCAGTGTTTACAAAGGCCACATGGTCCCCAGCTGCCAACACGTGGCTCGATCCGGCTGGAACAGCGCAGTAGAGATGTAAACACCGCAGCTCCATTGGAATACCGGCGAGTCCAAATCTGGCGTTTGAATGTTTCCACCAGATCCGACAGTAAGGGTCATTTGATCAAAGTAAAGTCTGGGGTGATATTGATTATGGGACAATTTTGGTTGGATTGTTTATTATTATTATTATTATTATTATTATTATTATTATTATTATTATTATTATTATTTATTTTTAAATAAATAAATAAATCAGCCCAACTTTTTTTTCTGGACGTGTCTATATGACGACAGTCTCAAAAATTAAATGCTCACAGCAGTCCATAATATTCGCCTGACGAGAACAATAATAGTGGCAATAAATCCGATTAAATACGATCGTCTTACCAGAGCTGGATGGAAAATAATAATCGAAAAGTGAAATCCTCGGTCCGGGGTCACCGGCTCTTTCCGACTCTTCCGAAGTGTAGAAACGCTGTCAAAATGTAAATACTACCACTGTGTCCGCTGTGTTGAGAGGTTTGAACATTTCAACATGTGCCCCTTTTCTGGACCCTCCCGTTGCGTAACAAGAGACGCGATTAGCTGCATGTCAGTGGCTGAGCTTCATTTGTCATCCGGCGAGGCAAGTCCGCGCGCAGGTCTGGGAGAGGCGGGGAGGAGGGGCGAGTCTGTGCGGACAAATAAAACACAAAACACAGATACAGCCGCGCGCCAAAGCCACAACTAGACCCCGGACGAATAGTTCTCAACTGTAGGATTACAAACACTATTCCAGGCGCGAGGAAGACTCCTCCTTATTTTCGCCAACGCTTCCGCTGGGTCATTCACCGGCGGACAGTTGAGTAACGCATCCGGTGTCGTATAAGTCCGCGTTTGAATCGTGAGCTGGACCTATGGGCGCAAAACCGAACGTCTCCACTGGGAATAAAAATATGCCAGAATCCATAAAATATAATAAGTAAAACAGTGCGATCTGAAAATCTTACACTTGTTGTGTTTAAGTCGATTAGGTGTTATTTATTAACGGAAATGAGAATTTATTAACAGACTGATTTTTTTTTTCAATTGAAAAATGCACGTATCTATTCAGAACTACGCGTATTACTATTACTGCCTATTATTGATGACTTTTTCTGAGAAATGACAAAGTTTAGTTTAAAACCATATAAATAAAGCTTATATGAACTCTGTTGAACCGCGTTATTTCCCTAATATTTCATAACAAAAAAAATACTTCCCAGAGTGCTGCGGTGAACGAGGGAGTCCCTGAAGGCATCATTACCAGGCCGTTCTCCTGACTTAACACGCTGGGAAAGGAGCGATTATCACGACACGTGAAAATTCAGCCACTTTGAGACAAAACCCTGAACCGGATTTAAATAGGATTCGCCACACCAGCAATTTAAAACCACAATAATATTTTTAAACCCGGCTAATGATGATTAGCACAGCTCCACCTTTGCCATCCTTACAGAGGCAGCAAATCCAGAGAAATATGGCTGTCACCGCAGACTCATAGAAAGCTGTGAGCTTACAAATGTGTTCGATAAAGCAACAAATATTTTTTACAGAACCACCGGAGCACATTTGGGCTTAAGCAGAAAGACGTAACGTACAAAATCTAGGCAGAAATAAAACGTACATCTCTCGTTCATCCATATCGGTGGATTTCTTTGCAGTAGGAAGATTCACAAGCAAAGCCGCAGCTCGCGCTCCCGCTTTACACGAAATTTCCCGAATGAAATTAGACACGGGTCGGAGTGAGACTCGTGGGATTAACTGGAACTCTTACTTGTAGGGTGGTCTCCACAAAATCATGTCTGTCGGAGCACTATTCGATCCCCGGTAGAACTAGGAGTGATCCAAACCGTCATTGCTAGCCTGCCTGGCTAACGCCGACGGAGCTCGTTACTGGTTCCCAGTTGTACAGATCCGCCCACCGTTCTACGTGGTGTGAGACACGGCCTGGCGCTGTGGCCGTCCGCTAGAGGAATAAGTTTATTTCACTACCGTATAGCGATTTAAACCCACTGTAAGGCGTTTCTGGGTGGAAGTCGCGGTTTTTGTGAACTGCATTTGACGAACTGTCGCTTTAAAAAAAAAAGGGTGAATAAGCGAGTCCAAATGTGGCGTTTGAATGCTTCCACGAGAAGTTAAAACTGTAAGCTAAACATACAAAACCGTACCGTTAACAGTTAATTTCTTACTTCTTGATTTGTAATACTAGCTTTACGGGGGTCCGTGTAGCAGCTGTTGGGCGCCTTTACGCTTAAGTTGACAACAAAAGATGCGAGAGGTCTCCATAGTAACCTTTGTTACCCCCAAAATCCTAACGCTCATCGGAAGTCCAGAAAAGTTAGACCACACTGCCATCGTGTGGACAAAAGTGAGAATGTCAGAAATCTGTCAACTTGATAAAGGAATTAAAAACCTCTTTTTTCCACACAAGTTTAGAATCATACTTAAAAAAAAGACAAGAAAAACAGACTATGTTTTTTGTGTATATGTTTTTTGGCTTTTTCATAAGCATTGTTCATAGAGATGTTGAATCTTATTTTTAATTTACGTCTGGGGGACAAGTGGTGCACTTTAGCGTTAATTAAACTAGATATTTTCAAAGAAAAGAAAGAAAAAAGAAAGTTTTCACCCAACGTAGTAGAAGGTAGTGTTTTTCACTTTGCTACATTAACTTCAGGAAGATGCTTCTTGTAACCTTAATACCGTATTTGTCAACAGTCTGAGGAAAATGTTTTCTTCACACTTTCGACTACGAGGCATTTGTAGAGCTTCTTGCCAGTTTCCTCACAAGGTACAGTTCTCATTCAACTAATCCTTTTTTGTCTCAAGAGTTCTTAGAACAATGATGGAACTCATGACATCTATGATGGTGAGCTGGACAAGTTTTGCTGTAGCAGAAATATGCTTAAATTATTGTGCTTCCATCTCTATACTGCAAAGTTGGTATGAGGTTCTTTTCTTAAAATGGTTTAGTTGGTTTAATGACAGACAACTCTGAGCATCCTCTTCATCAAATTGTAATACAACAGCAGTGTCTTTTGACCACTACCAAAAAACACTTCCTGCCCACAATCACCAGTATCTACACCCGTTGAAATCTTAATGAGGTTTTAAAGGGTTTCATTTTCCTTTGGTATTAAAGCATTTTTGAATTGAATTTGAATGATATTCTGGCATCTAGTTTTCTAATAGTCTGACCTTTAGGTGACCCTATGAGCATGCTGGCAGTTGTTGGGGATGACCTTCACGACTACACTATTGTCTGTGCAAGTCTTGAATCGCCTTTGGAGACTCGGTCTCCTTCTGGAGCAAAACAGCTCTCAAACTCGCTGTGTAAGCTAAAGGTGTGGGGTTTAACAGGACTCACCTTCAAACTGCTGGATAACGACATGAATTCCAAAGTCATACAATTTCCTAAAAAAAAATTTTTTTTTTTTTTTCAAAATTAGCCTTTACGCAAAAAATAGAAAGATAATGTCTTTAGTTTTTGTTTGCTTATATTACTGTTTTTACTATTGTTAAAGTCAGGTGATTGAATTGTTTTCTCATCATGCTTGTATTTTTTTAAGTCATGTTCATAGTTCGAGAGGTTCTGTAAATTCTTACTGAACCTTTGCGCCACTTTCTTAAATGGATTCCTGAAGCAGAAATATGGTTATTTAAAGAAAACAAAAAAAATCAGTCACTAAATCAATCAATATAAGAAAAAACCACAGCGAGACTATTGTCTTGATCTGGATATCGGAAAGTAGAAGTTGAAAACGTTTGCACAAGAAGCTGAGGGGAGCGTTCGCTGTATCCGGTAACATTCAGTTTTACCCAATTCTGACCACTAACTGGTGAAATGTTACCTGATTTCAAAACTTCAGACCACAAAGAGGAATCGTGGATGTACTGAAAGAGAAGCTGATAGAGGATATGAATCAGCCAAGTCTCTAGAGACTAGGAGCATGCTGATAAATCTGCCGCAATTTCCTTAATTTTGGGGAGATTGGCAATTGGCTCATATTTCCATGAGAACATGTGACGTCACCTCACAAGTCCAAAACCTGCAATCGGTGCACCCTTTGTGGGGATCCATTGAAGGAACAGTCAAAGGAAGACCGTCTCCTTTGAGACACACAAAATGTTGTTGAGCAGAATGCCAACAGTACCTGGAACAGACCAGAAATCAGATTTATTGATTACTTCACCAAATGTTTGGAAGATTACATCACAATATTATGTATAGAACCATATAAGCACTTTCATTTCTATGTATCTTACATGGAAAACTTTACAGTCTGTACTTTTGTCATTTACTGTATAATATACATATATATTTATTTATTTATATACTCCCTGGCATTAGGGAAGAAAAAGTAGACATCCATAGTTGCAAGGGAAGGAATGCTTTTTCAAAAAAAATATATTTAAATGCACTTGAAATAATTACATACATCCTCCAGAAAAGCTGTGGAACACACTCCGGATGAACGGCGGGTCAAATGATGTTGACAGGAGTTATCCTGAACACTTTTGTTGAACTGCGAGGTTAAAGTAAACCAACACTGATGGATATTCGAAACTAATAATTGAATGGGGCAAACAGATGTGCAAAAAGTGTGGAAATGGACTGTAAACCTGACTGACGGATGAAGGCAGAGTTTGGGGAGCTAACAGGGATTTTCTCTAACAGTTATTCTGGATGTTGAATGAGCAAGAAGCCAGAAAAAAAGAATTGCATTTTTTTCAGTGTAAACTTAGCAGTTCTCACGAAAAAAAAACAACCAGTAAAACAAGCAAAAGCAAATAATCAAAATAATAAATAAAACAGAGCAAAGTCCCATGTAAAGCTGCTTGATCTCCAATAGTGTTGCGTGCAGCAAACGGTTTGAAGTCTCTGTTAACGGGAATCGGTTGCTACCCAAACAACTTGGATCTGGAGGTGGAGTGGAAACTGATGAGATCGTCCTCGTCCAAACAGGCACAGTTGGCAGAAAGCCATTTTTCAACAAAGGGAAACCTTTAGATTCCCGTCTGCTTTCACTCCCATTCTCTTAGATTAGCTTTAAAAATGAAACAAACAAACAAAAAAAAAAAAACAGAAAGCAATCCAAGAACATAAAGAGGATTTAGCAACAATAAATTATATCTTTACAGTTTTTTTGTCATTGGGACAATGAGAGATGAGAGCCGGTCACAGTGCTGTTTATCCCAGAGAGTGAGGATGGAGGTTTCTCTACAGGCTGAGAGACGACAGAAACGTTGAACACCTTGATGTAGGATCCTGAAACAAGACCGGAAACACACTCCGACTCCATTCCCACTCTAATCCAATCCGGTCTGATAGACGAGAGGACAGTTTATGCATCAAGTCCACCTTAGATCTTCACATCAACTTTCTCCTTTGTTTTTATTTATTTTAAATTATAATTTTTTTAAAAAACGTTTTCACACCCAGACATGCGCCGAACCCTCCCCACCCCCCATCATCTCCTAGGAGACGGGGGTCCGGGCGGGCGCCCCGTCGGGAGCAGCGATTTGGAAGACGGAGCCGATGCGCAGGAAGAAGCGCCTGAGGACGGCCCGCAGCTCCGGGATCAGATCGAACTGCATCATTTCACACAGGTGGGGGTAGTAACAGGAAGCATGGGGCTTGAACTGCAAGACAGAAATATGCTTATTAGGACAAATGGGGAACAGAAGAGCATCAAATTCTGCATAGAGTTAAACTATTCATATTTAACATTTAATCTCATTCCAATCAGCAGAATTGTATGCAATACGCTGAGTAGCTGAAATGCTGAATGGAAGGAACAGGACGCATGGATTAAAGGAGCAGTATTATGTATTATTCAGTCACATAGTTCCATTTTCTAGCGCAATAAAAATATGTTGCCTTGTTAAAAAATGCTAGAAATATCAAACATACTTTAAAAATTTTTGACTTGGTATTTTAAATTGAAATTGGGCCTCCATCTCTAAAACTCCGCCTTCAGGAGGTCACTACAACATATCGTCCCTATTAACCCTTTAATAACATTTTTACCAGCGTTGCACTGAGAAGTAGCTTGTATAAAAAGTTCAGATGCACAGTTTCACCAAGTGTTTGCCAATTGCTGCGGGGGAAAGCTGCTCTGTGAGGCAGAAGCTCAAAGCTTGAAAGCTGCAGCTCTGAGGAGGAGCTTCATCCTTGAAGGCGGAGCTAGGTCCACCAAGGTGTTTTGCACTGCTGAATGGTTGTTATAAAAGACTAATGATCTCTCAAAGATGCATGAAAGAGTCAAAGCAACACTCCATGTATATTCTTGAAGAGGGAATAATATCATAGCATAATAAAAAGCTCACAAAAGTATATTTCATATAATACTGCCCCTTTCAATTTGAACTGAAGAATTCCACTAACGTGAGGATTTTGCTCCTTTAAAATACTTTACTGTCCCCGGCTACATTTTGTCTAAACAGAAATTGTAACTCTTTTGGCCTACAATTCTCAGAAAATATCTGAGTCATAGTGGGGGGCAGTGACACATCGATGACTCATGGGCTCACACCAACAGGACATGACTCATGGCAAAACATGTCACTATAACATTTTACATAAATAAAGCCCGACCAAAAACGCCTCTGATCCCATTTATTTAAAACCAATGGGCATTTCACTCATTTTCCAAGCTTCTTTTCAAGGTTTACTGACAGCTAATGTGTGATGATAGGTAAGATGTGTGTTCATGCCTTGTCATCGGGCAGCCGTAGTGTCCTGGTGAGCAGTAGCATCAGCAGGCTGTTCCAAGCCTCTCTGTGGCTCTCTGAGGTCAGGCTGATGAAGTAGCTCAGAGCTTCCGTACACACCCTGAAAAATGGGGCACACACACACTTTAACGATGGCTGAACTTCATAGGTGCGACAGGAAAATCTGCAGCGTTCCTTAAAATCTTAGGATTAAGACACCAGCAGCGCTTCCTGAGACAAAAACGTCCACCTTTGCCATCATGAAGAGGTCCAATGAGTCAGAGAAGGGACAAACGCAACGAGGGGATTTGCATTAGGAGTTTAAATGCCAATATATTCCAATGCCTGCACCAGCTCATCCATTTCTAATGAGGTATGAGACATGTGAGAAAAACAAACAGCTCCGCTTCATCTAACAGCTGCTATTTATCCCAAGTTGATCTGGCATCAGCCCATTCAGGTCCATTTAAAGTTCAGCATTTGTGTTGCAACTAAAACCTAGAACTAAACAGGATGGAGTCACTTGCAGTGATTTTCAAAAACTTTTCCCATATGAAATATTCTATTGAGACTGCAGTAGCCACTGGAAGCCTATTTTTGGTTACATAAAACTAAAGTAGGAATTTTATGGAAGTTCACCAGAAGATTACTAGGGATGCACCGAACTGTTTTTTTTTCACCTGCGATACCAATACGGATGTCTGAGTTTTAGAATCGGCTAATAATGCTACCAATACAGAAAAACAGCTGAACTGACTTAAAAAGGTTTCTTTTCTTTAAAACGGAGTCATACATGAACTGATTTACAAATATATATATTTATATATAAATATATATATAACTCTGTACAAGAATAGACAACTTAAATACACCAATGGCTTCACATGCTTGGTCAAATATGCGAGAGAACAAAAAAACAACAAAACGTTAATCTGTCCTAAAAAAAAAGTCAGGGCAGCATCTTTAAGATACAATGATGAAAAAGATGAATTTTTGCAGATATCTATGAAAACACTCAGAGTCCAACAGATCCAAAGTGCAATTAAGAGAAGAATAGCCAATGTAAAATAAATGATAAAGAGACTGACAAAAACAATGGACCTTACCACAGGGGCCGCGTTTCATTGCCTAATGCCAATTTTACGTCACAGCGCAGCTACTACATGCTTGACCGTCTCACAAACACAAACTACAGTAGTAAATACATGCTGCTGTACATTGTGGACTAGCAGACCGGCAGAACGTTTTTGCATCAGAACTCGAAAAAGAATGGTTCTCTGTCAAGTGGGGAATGTGTACAGGCGATGTCAGGTATCCTGATAGTATTTGTGGAACTAAAATTCACAGATTTTCAAAAACTGAAACAGAATGTCTTGCTTGGATCAAAGCTTGTGCACGACCGCATTTGCAGCTCAACCATCGTAGGATCAATAAGAACAAAGAATTGTCTGCTGGTGCAAGTATTATTGCTTTGCTTTCTTTGTGTTTAGTGAATGAAAAAAAGAAAGTCAATAATAAACACATCCATTATGAAAA
>CAEGAF010163363.1:0-71292 GCA_903067075.1 Micropoecilia bifurca | reverse complement strand
AACATGTTTAATCTGTGGCATTGCTCATTAAAATGGCACATTTCTGATGTATTAAAATTAAATATGATCGGCACACTTAATGATATTAGTGATTAGGTTATGTATTCATCAAGTACTTTTACTTTTAATACTTAAGTATTTTTAAAAGCCAGTACTTTTTTACTTTTACTTAAGTAAAATGTTAATGTGGTACTTTGACTTTTACTTGAGTACGTTTTTGACGGTGTATTTGTACTTTTACTTAAGTACATTTTTTGAGTACTTTCTCCACCACTGCTTCTCCAGCTGTGTGAAGTTTCCCGCCGCCGGCTGCGTCGTCTCTGCAGCCAGTGATAGAGTGTTTTGTCATTTCTCTCTTTCCTCTGCAGCTTCTGACCTTCCGCTCTGCCTCTGCGTCTTCCCGCCGCTGCCGCCGCTGCTGCTGCTGCTGCTGCCATTATGCAAAGCGATCCCGTTTCCACCGAGTGTCCGGGCGCGTCACCGTCTCGGCGCCGGAACCCGTCTGGCCTTTTCACATGTTCTCCGCGTTGCGTCGCTCCGGCCCCAGCTTGGCACCCAGTCATGTTTAATTTAGCTCAAGTCCCACGAGGGCGAGATCCTGTTCAAACACATGCAGAGCAGATATTCAGATAAGCTGAACACATGCAGCAAAGACGCTTAAAGAGACGCCTCGCGTTTAAAATGTGAATCAATATTTGAATTTTATTTGGGTTTAATGAGCAGAAAGACGTTTATTGACACCAACACTGCAACACATCATCAACAAATACGCCCCAAACCTCTCAGTAATTAATAAAACGAGGCGGATTTTTAGAGTTAATATTCCATCATAACTTTATTTATTGTTTCCTGCCGTCCAATATTTTAAGGTTTTAAAGTGCTGAGCGGAGAAAAGTTGAGGGAAATCTTTGATCTGCACAAATTTACGATCAGTTCCTTTGAGCTGTTTTTAAAAGTCGTACATGTAATAATTACAAAACGCCGTTTGCCAAAGAAGCATTTTTGAAGTCGCCTCACAGCACAAATACTTTTCACTCTTTGATTTTTCTGTTTGATTCTCGAAATTATTAAGCTGGAAAATGGTTTTTATGTTTCCTCTCATCTTTTTGTTAGACGTTTTCAAAGGTTGTAACAAAAGAAAAGAACAAATGAATAGATTTTTAAAAAGTAAAAGTTACGTTCTTCAGTTGTTAATGTGTAAAAAGTGGCTAAATGTTTTGTGTCCATGTAAAAGAATATTTCTAAAAACCTAAAAAGAAACAACAGCTTTCAAACAATCGCTACATTTGTGAAAAGTAAATTTCTAGAAAGTAAAAAAATAAATAAAGAAAGTAAAATCAAGGTAAAGGTTTGGGAGAAATAAATGCAAAATCACAAAAAGTAACCTCTACCTTTTGGCTTCTTGATCTCTGGCAAATACTTTTCATAAAGAAAAGTGTTGTATAGTTTCCCTTTCGGTTTTGCAAAGTAACCTCTAATTTCTTTGAATGTAAACTCAACATTGTGAGAATTAAATGATCAACTTTCAGGAAAGTAAGTTTAAAGAAATGTTAGTTTAAAATACTGGCAAATTTCTGAAAAGTACGTTTAAAACCTGTCACAATAGTTTTTAGTGTCTGAAAAATAACTTGCATTTTAGAAAATAACGTATTAAATTGATCCAGATAAAAAATACCTTCAAGTTGCTTCACTTTTCAGCACAATATAAAAGTTTGTTTTTAGTCAATAATTCCTTATTATTTTCATGAATATTAAGGTTTTATTTATTTAAAACAAGCTGCTGTGTTGCTAAAACGTTACTTGTAATTTACTTTTGTCTTATTTCAAATGGACTGAGATATTTGCACTTCACACATTTCAAGTTTTGGTTCAATTTATCGCTTTTCTACCAAAATATTTGATTACTTTTATTTAAATATTGCATTCTTAGCTTATCGTTGAACATGTAAAATAAATGGACATAAATGCTTTTTATCGTGTTGGATCAAAAGGAAAGTTGTAGTAGTTGCTAGTTAGTTTTTAGGATAAATAAACCAGAAATAATTCTCTGTATTTCTACAGTACAGATGTTTCTGTCTCATCTCCTCCTGACCTGATCCGACCCTTCAGATCAAATCTGTTTATCTCCTAGAAGCAAAGAGACGTCAGCAGCATTAAAACCTCCTTTTAGATATAAACCTGATCATTAGACCTAAATGTTACAGAGAGAAGAAGAAGAAGAAGTGAAGTCTTCACCTGCAGCTCTCTGGTTTCAGTCGCCCATCTGGCTCTGATATCTGCCGCTCTGCGAGCCTTGGTGTTGGCGGCGGTGGGGCCCGCGGCTCGATGACGTGACTGAAACGCCTCCGATTATCTGCAGCTCCGTGTCGAGACGTAACGCCTCACAGATGCTGCAGTAGCTGCTGCAGAAAGCGGAGAGAGAGCAGAGCGGCGTAATCTGCTGATGTGCGCTGACAGGTATCTCAAAGCAAAGCCTTTACATGCCGTCTACCTGCAGCGCTGCTCGGTTTGATGGCAGATCAGTGGGGCTGTCGACTCCACTAACAGCCTCACCGAGCGGCGAATCCAGAGCAAGACGAACGCAAACCTCACAGGACGGCACATGAAAGACGGAGGAGTTCAGGGAAACACGATGTGGGGTTCGCAAACATTAAAACCGCCTGACAAAAGGTTCAAAGAGCCGCAGAGCAAACCTCGACTCTACACAACCCAGCCCTTCAAAATGACTCAACACAACCCAGCCCTTTAAAATCTCTGCATTTGATTACGTTTGAATCTGACAGCAACGTCAAGGCGGGAAAACATCAGCAAGTATCTGAGTGGAAAACCTGCTGCAGATGTGAGCAGACATGCAAAGGGGGGAAGATATAAGCAATAACCTGAGAGAGCAACAATCTGTGAAGGGTTGTGAGTTCAGATCCATTTATTTCTGTTCTACAGAGAGAAAGAAGAAGATTTGAAACGCTGTCATGTCTCCAGTGGAAACCATGAAGCACCAGTCTTAAACGTGCTAACGCTAAAGTGCTAACATGGAATTTAGCAGAGGCTAATGCTAAAGCGCTAACTTCAGTTCAAATATTACATCTGCTCATTTAAATTTAATTTAGTTTAATTTATTTCAAACATGTTTACATTCACAATTCAAATATATTCATAATATGATTAAAGTTGTTTGAAAAAAACGTTTAAAATCATTTGATCCCCTTTCTTTTGTTTGTCTTACTTTACACATTACTCTTTATTTAAAGTAAATGATAAAAAACAGAACTATTTATATTTATGTTTCCATCTTGTTCTCTAGTGTTTTAATTTGTTCTTTTATGCTTCTTGTTTGAGGAAAGGAAATAAAACTTCTGCATCGCCTCTTCAAAATAAGAGCATGAATATAAACATTGATAACCAAAACTTTTAACACAGATGTCTAACTTTATTCAACTCAAAGTTTAGAAAACAGCCACGAAACTCAATGCTTCAGAATTGAGTTCTGGAAAAATTTGAAGCTAAATTTGTTAAATATTTTCAAATTAACGAAAAGAGATTTAGCTCCACTGCACACCCAAACATTCAAACATTCACCTAAAGATGAGAATGTTTCAGACAAATTGGCAACATTTTAATTAGCCTACTAAAGGTCAAAGGTCACAACAGAACAGGACAACTGAACCTCAAACCTCTGAAGGAAGTGAAACCGATTCTGCAAATGAAAAGTCAAACACGGAAGCAGTGTGGTGATCTGGGTTGATGAAACGGCAAAAAAATCAGTAAATAAACACAGTTGTTTCTGTTGTGTCTCTGAGGTTTAAAAATCGTTTTTGTCGACACAAACTATAGTTTCCCTAAGCTGCAGATGTTTGGCCAGTTTGGAGGAATAATTGTCACTCTGTGTGCGATTCCTCAGATTTGAGCCCTGCTTAATGTCAGGTTTCTGAAGGTTACTCTGCATCAGCAGTAGGTGTCACATCACCTCCATCAGCTGAGTCTGTTGTGACACTTTATGTTCCCAATTTGCAACAAGAAGCTGGCAACACCACCTTCTCCTTCTGCTAATAACTTTCCACTTGGAAATGTCCAAATTAAATCAAGCCGGCGCCGAGGTGCGGTCTCCACCTTGCACCTCTGGCTCTCTGAGGACACGTTTTTCTCTCTTTTATCACCTTCTTCACCTTCCCTCTCCTTCTGGAGAAGCTGTTGACAGGCCTGACAGACTCGCTAAGAAAGCAGAGTTCATTATGGAAGCCATCGTCTGGTCCTCAGAAAGGTTAGCGGCGCTGGACGGCCGTGACGGGACGAGTCGGCGTGAAGAAACGCCGCCACCTCTCGGGTTTCAACCCCCCGCTGAGAGGAGCTTCTTTTTCTCTGAGCTTGTGATTTCGAAAACCTCCAAACACAGAGGGGAAGAAAAGGGCGTCTGCTTTGTGGGAGAAGCTTCTCGACTTTCACATGAGAAAAGTGAGAGGACGCGAAACTTCCTGGTAATGAATGGACGCCTCAGATCCACTGTGGAGGAACATCCTTTTCTCATTATCTGGCAATAAATTTCTCTGGATGTGGCCTATATTTAGGCCCACAGATACTCATGATTCCACCCTCGTCCTTCTGCCACCGCAGAGACGCAGGACGGAAAGACTCGAGTGCAAAAACACAAAACCTTACCGAGTTTCTAGTTTCTACTGCAAGTATCTCGGTGCACTTGAAATAAGACATTAGTACGTTTTCTGCAAGATATAGGAGTCAGTAATTCCTTAATATCAATGAAAAAAGTTCTAGTTTCAGATTAAACATGTTAAGAGAAATAATCTGCATGTGAAACTAGCACTTTATTTCTAATTTTACTCTTTTTTTGTGTAAATCCATCAAAAGGTTAGTTGGAAAGTGAAATAAATTTTGTGTATAAAGACTTTTTAACTAAGGTGTTGATGGATTTATACAAAAACGATTAAAATTAGAAATAAAATCTCACATAATTCCTTAAAATTGATAAAAATGTTGCAGATTATTTCTATTATGAAATAGAAAAAATGTTGTTTTAAGTGAAATAATCTGCCAGTGGCTTTAGTACTTTGTCATCAATATTAGGGAATTATCTGAGACTTTATTTTTTATTTTATTCATCAAAAAGTTGGTTGAAAAGTCTTACAATTAAAAAAAGTGAAATAAATTTTGTGTTTTTGAATTTTATAAAAGCTTTTCATCTGACATGTTGATGTATTTATGCAAATAAGAGTAAAATCATGTTGCTTTAAGTTACGTTTTTATGAATATTAAGAATTTATTTACCTAAAACAAGTTTTTATTTCTTGAAGAAAAGTTTCCTGTGAAGTAGTTTTATCTCATTTCAAGATGTTTGCACTAGAAACTAGACAAAAAATATTTTGTAAGATTTTGTGTTTTCCAAATGGCAGCATCAGATCGGATCATGTTCCGGACCTCTGAGGGATTTTAGTGCAGAAATAAATGAAATAATTCCTGAAAGTGAGAGAAAGCTGCAGTGTTTACTCAGCGGTGCGTCTGAAATCACTCAGCCTCCCCACGTCGTCTCAGGAAACCCATGACATCTCCGTCCTCCATGTAAGGTTGCCCCGACCCCAATCCAGCTCTGTTTGAAATGTCCTGATGGACGGGAGCCTCAGCAGGACATTTTTCTCCTCATCAGCATCTTGATATGCCGTGAAAAAGCTTCGTTTTTAAGGAATATTATAAAAAGGTGACAGAAATGATCATTTCTGGCATCAAGTTCATAAAAAGACTCATTTAATAAATATCTGCCTCTGCATTCATAATGCATTTTGACGGACGCCATGTTTTTGTTTAGCAACGAAGTTGGCAATATTAAGGACACACTTCATTCTTAAATAATTTTCACATTAATTTGTAGCTATAAATATTTAATGATTTGATTGATAATATATAAGCACACAATTATGTCCCTGTGGAGGGCCTTATGGTGGGCCACATTTGGCCCACCCACCTCCAGTTTGACACTATTTATAAAAGATATGATAAACTATAGCAAAAATAACATGCAGGATAATAAAGATGTAACTTTAGTTTTGAATCATATACATGGATTAGATGTTTCTATACTATCAATAATACATGTAATGATGTAATACAGATGTCAAATTAAGGTTGGTGGGCCAAATTTGGTTCACAGTGTCGTCATATTTGGTCACTAGATAATTCCTACTAAAGCTGCAGGACATGCGTCACAGATAATACATATCCCAGAATGCTCTGTTGGTGTTTGTCAGATTGTTACCATGGTAGCAGAACAAAATTAAGATTTTTAAAAAATGTTTCTTTAAATGTTAAAATATTCTAATTTATCGCTGCTGAACCCATAAAATAAAACTTAATATTGTCATTATTTATGTGTAGTGTGTGTTTAAATTAAACATTTTAATGAATGCATGTAGATTATATGCATGAGTGGTGCCAAAGCTGTGGGCTGTGGGCTATTTATGACCCATGGGTTCACCTTGAGCGGCCACTGGCAACGTGAAGTATTCGACTTTTCAAGAAAAACAGATTTGACTACATTTTGTTCTTGAGTTGTTTTATGTTGAATTTCATGGTTAGTTTATTATTAAGTTAGTAAAATAAAAAATGTTGCTTCTTTTATGGTCACAGTAGATATAAAATACTTAAAAAAATACGGATTTGTTTGAGCAGAACAAAGACATACTGCAACAGTTTCCAGTTTCCACCAACACTCGGGTGAACTCTGTGGATCTGACGGTGTTTACGTCTGATCGGGTCAGAACCCTTTTGACGGCACCACAGACGTAAACACGCGACCGAGTCCAAATAAACGGCAGGCGATGACGGAGCGCGTCGCTCAGAGCCGCCGATGGCTTTTTAACCGGGTTTGGACGCAGCGCCGCGCCGATAACCGTCGGCGTTAAGCAGAAACAAATGTGAGAAAGTAAATTAAAGCTGGTTTTGTTTGTTATTTGACCTAATTTGAAGCTCGGCGAGGAGCGCGGTCTCTCCGATTACTGCTTTAATCGAGGCGTGGCCGCTCGACGGGTGACGTCAGCCGAACAGAACCGCCGCGGCGAATATTCGATTGTGATCGAGAAAAGGGGCGTCGGCGAAAAGCGAGCGATGTCCCAAACAATCCTCCCAGATGTAGCTCCTCAAAGGCCCGGCAAAACAATATTTGGTTCCCACAGCATTTATTCATCCTGTTATACATCAGAAAGTTGTCATCAGCGTTTCCCCGATATAAATCAGTGCCAGGATCACAGAGGAGAGGAGGAGGCGGCGGGTTCCTAAATCTACCAGAATCTAACAGTTGAATGGCGGCGGTTCTGGCAGCCCGGGGCACCGCGGCGGGCTCCAGGCGTCAAGGCGCCACCTCAAACTCTCTGCTGTGGTCGGTACCGTCTCTCCCCACATGGCACTCATTTCTGGCTGCCTGAGCTGCAGCGTGAGAGCCGCCTGCCTCCTCCAGCGGCGGAGGAGATGCCTGAACAATTACGACGGCAATTAGGGGGGCGCGGCAGGGGGGGCGGGGGCGATCCGGTGACGTGGACGGACGGACGGATGGACGGACGGAGCCTCGTGCCGCGGAGGGAATGAATAATTTACAGCTGGCTGGTTGTGCACGTCAAATAGCCTGGAAGGGAGGAGAAGAAAAGGAAAGCGTGGCGCCGAAGATCATCAAGAGCTGCATAGAAGCGACACGACTCACTACCGCCCAAATTCTGGAGATTTTTTTATTTGTTTCACATTTAACCCCTTAAAGCCTGAAACACGGTGGGTATTGTTCTGTGTTTCAAGCACAAAATCCTGCCATTGTACAAATATCTTAATACACTTTAAATAAGACGACACTGACTTTTCAGAAAGATTTTTTTTAACTGATTATTATTTCGCTTGTATCAACACATTTTTTCCAAGTTAGAAGTGAAATAATCTACAAATTATTGACCTAAATCAAAAGTTAAAACTAACTTTTAACCTTGCTCAAAAGTTAGTTTTAAGGGGGGTTTTTTTGTCTTAATTCAAAAATATAAAATTATTTGTACTAAAAACTAGACCAAATGTAGAATTTTGTGGTCAATTCTAGAAAAAGGTCACAATTTATTTTAAAATGATTAAATGAACTAAAAGCAGATTTGGGGTTTAATGATGTGATATTTTCTTTTGTAAGATTTTAATTTTTAATAATAGAAAGTTTCCAACTACATAAAACAATTTAACATCTTGAACTGAAGTCAAGGGCCAGTCTTAATCAGTTCAGGGGCCACAAATGGCCCCCGAACCACACTTTGGAAACCCAGGCTTAAAGAATGCTTTCAATCAAACATATTTGTTAAATTATGTTCATGTATTTTAATATTTAATCGGTTTTAGTTTAAAATAACATGAATTTATTGATCTCTCACAGGTCATCCCAATGCATCTTATTCAGATTTAAGTTCAGACTTTGACTAGGCCACTCCTAAGCCTTATTTTGTTATGTTTTTGTGCCGTTTAGATGTGCTGTTTGCATATTGATTTTCTACTAGTAAGCAGAAATCATGAGCTAACTGAATTATGTGCGACCCCAGAGCATCACACTGCCTCCACCGTGTCAGTTTATGGTGCAAAACTGATTTTATTTAGCATAAAATCAAATGTTACAAATGTGCTTTTACAGAAACAAGCATCAAAAAATGCTGGATTTTTAAAATATATAATTGTAGAAAACTAATACAGTGTAACATAAAATACAAAACACATTTTTTAAATTTTATTTTAAACTGTAAGACAACAAATAGAGATAAAACCCTTTTAATGTTACAGATTTTCCGTGTTTTGTCTGTAGAATCCTGACCTTTGACCTTTAAGGCCTGTTGAGTGTTAGCTGGTCCTCCTGAGTTTCTGATCATCTTTTAGAATAAGTTTGGTTCGGAAGGTTTCTGTTTTTCTCATCTGTTGTTTTTTTAACCTTCTTTACGTTCCTCTTGAAGGAATTTTAAAAATTCTTTTAATTACTTGATGCTGAATTCAGAAGAAATGATAGTTTTAAAGTGATGCTGTTGGGAGGTTTTTTGCAGCTGCGGCTGCATCAGACAAGCTCTCCTCTGATAAGCTCCTTCTGATGACGGACTGCCTCTTTATTGTTCGTCATTAGCTCATATTTCCCCTACAGTTGCACGAAGAAGTAAAATCATAAACCTTCTCCCAGACTGGCTGACGGCCTTACAGGCTGCAGAAAAATAAAACCAAACAAGAAGAGAGAGAGAGAGAGAGAGAGACTTCTTGGACGTCCTCAACTCTATCAAAACTTTCCTCGTGTTTATTTTTCCTCCTGCCACTTCCACTCACTTTTAATGTAATATTCCCTCATAAAACAAGAAGCAGGAGCTTTATCCTTCTGTCGAATTAAAGGCGAGGCTTGACGCGACCTGTCAGGCGAGCGCACAAAAAAACGCAACGCCTCTTTGGAGACGAGCAACTTTGATCTTGACCCATTTCCTGCTAACAGCTTCTCCGGCGGCGAGACGTGTCACCCGGCAGACACTTCCAGACGTTTCAAACGTCCGCCGGACAATGCAGCGCGCCGGAAAAGCCTCCAACTGCCCAATTACGTCGGATTTGTTTGTGGTTTCACCTAGAACAAACAAGACACCGACGTCCGCCTCGCTAATGCCTCCTTTTAAAAACATCTGACTGACAGGATAAGCTTCCAGCGCTCATCCAGTGACCTGCAGTGCGGCGCCCTTTGCAGGAAATCTGCTATTTCTCAGATTCGAGCTCAAGAAGAGGGAATTGTGGCCTATTTCTTTGGAGAATAACCTCTTTATTTGCAATTAATCCTCACTCCTCTGAGCTCTGCCTTCAATTTAGTGGAAGAAGACGTAGAAGGTTAGAGTTACTTAACCTCAGGCCTGTGGAAAAAAAACCAACCCAACCTAGATTCTCTAAACTGACTGGCGGAGAGCAATTTTCCAACTTTGATGTAATAAAATGGCACAATTAAGTCATTTTGCTTCCTACATTTTAATGTCTTTGCTAATAATTGTGTCACATATGGATATTTAATCAGCAACTGGGAAAATGTACATTTGATGGGAATCGGAGCCGTGCAGATTAGGTGTGACTCCGTCTACTTCACGCTGCAAAATATCACAGTTTGACACATTTTACTGCTTTTTGCACATGAATCCAGTCAAACTTCCTCTAAATTAGACCTGAAACACACTGAGTTTCATTTAAATGAGCAGGAAAACATTCAAAAGTAACATCATAAATAATTATCTCTGTCATCTATTGCAATTATTATGTACTTTTAGGTCAAATTATTGTGCAGACGTTTAAATGGAACTGTTACATACTAAATTGTATTGGTTTACAAACTAATTTCCTTTAAATCAAATATTTTGATTTGAAAGATTTTCATTTTTAGGAAAGAAAAGCTGCTTACACGTCGTAAAAAAAGAATAATTCAATAGAAAAATTTTGTTTAAGCCTCAAAATAGGGATTAAAATGCAGTTTATCAACATTTTTACTGTGCTTTTATTTAATTGTATTCACTTTCTTGTGCTCTGGGGTTTAGAGGAGTGTTTTCAAGCAGTCAGTGTGTAACTCTCTGTATGTTTTTTGCTTTTTGAAGTTTGTATCACATCGTAAATCTATCAGTCTGATAAAAATGTTTTTTACTCTTTACTTATTTTATTGAGTGTGGTTTCTATGAGTAGTCAGTATCTAACTGTCTCTGTTGCTTGAAAAGTAAGTCAAATCTTCTTATGAGGAAAACAGTCTGTAAATCAGTGTTTTTAGTTTTATTTTAAATGGGGTACAGTGGAGCAATTTACTGTAGTCAGTATCTACTGTAGCTCTCTGAATAGCTAAGTTTTAGCTTGAAGCTTTTTAAAAGTTTGGTGTTCTCTACATGTAGATGTTTTCCATCAGTTTTTATGGCATCATATGAATTAATTATTATCTAGTGGGGGTAAGATATTTAGTGTGGAAAAACTCTGCAGAACCCCAATCCCAAAAATACGTGTTTCTTTGAAGATTACACAACTGAAGGAAAGTAAAAAACGTTTTCAAATGATGATTCTTCACTGTAAAAACTAACAGTGATGGCATAAGGTAATAATAAATAATCGATTTTATCATTGATTGGATCATTTTCATGTTAGCTTCTAAAACAAAACGAACTTTTTATAGCTTGAACAGGCTGATATTTGTAAAACAATGAATGAAAATGTGTTGTGGATTTTTCCAGTGCATGGATGTTTGTGTTTGTTGGACGATGGCTTCTCCCTGGAGATATTAAAATTCCTGAGAGTCTGCAGCAGACTGATGGGTGGCGATGACAGTTTAAACAAGCCGGGCGCTCCTCCAAATTGATTAACATCAGTCCTGTGTGTGAGAGAGAGAGAGATGGAGAGAGAGAAAAGATGGAGGGCTCGCTTAAAAAGCAACTCAAGTAATAAACTATGAATCGTACTCCTGTGCGGCGATAATTACAGTAAACTATAAGTTCAATTTGATTGAGTTTGGCTAAAGAAACTCTTCTGATTGGACACAGGCTGACCAAGAGAGGCTTCAGGCGAAACAAACCTTTTATTTTTGTGCGTATAAACACACTGTTTTCATATAATCTGTGAGGGACCAGCGAGCCGCTTTTGGCAAATAATCACAAAAAGTGAAATGGCTCGCTCTCCTTCCAAGGCTGTAAAGATAAATGAGGCTGTTTTCCTCCTCGGTTTCTTGAAGGAAACCTCACAAGCGCGCCACATTTTCCTCAGAAAACTCCACTGAAATATTCAAGAGCATCCTCCAGCCGCCATATTTTCATTTTTATTGTCCGTGATATAAAGGGGAGCAATTATTTGATTTCAGAGTTATGAAAACATGTATGCTATGAGGAAACAAGCAAGTTGAGCTTTAATTGGTGCTATTTTTCACGCCGCTGGCAAGGTGCTTACCTCTTTGGCACCTTTTTTCCTCCTCATAAAATTACACATTCATATTCCTGAATGAAGATGGAAATTTCATTTTGCTTTATTCTGCCATAATTGGAATGCATGGTGTGTACCTGCAAACTGCTCCATAAACATCCGCAACTCGTTTATTCAACTCTACACTAATGCAACTATATTGCTTTCAGTAATATGGAAAAATACTTTCAATTAATACAGTAAATTTTGAATTTAATCCACTTTTTTCTTGGTTTCCCGACTTTGGAGGATGCATGGAGCTGCCAGGAAGAGAACATAAACAGAACCTAACGCTAAATATCGCATTACGTGTAATCGCTTGGTGTTTTTAATCTTCATTTTCTGGCCCATCTTCACGTCTTTATCATTACTGAGGGAGAACGAGGCGAGTCTGAGACCAGATTCCAGCCAAACTGAGACCACGCTGAGACACAAACCCCACTCCAAATTAAATCATGTCCAACTTTGGCAATCCAGATGTATGTGTTTACCGCACAGCGGAGAATTAATGCCCAAATTAAGGCGAGAGCTCATTTGTCTGTGGTGTTGCAACAAGCGCTTTCCCAACACCGTATTGAACCGTCATGGCAACAATTTAAGGAAACCGATGTGGGATCCATGAATCAAGCTTTATTGATGCTTTGAAGGCTCTAATAACACACTGGAGTTGATTAGCCGTCCAATTTATTGACCCTGGAATTTAAATAAATACATTCTTTGAGAACCACAATGAAGGCATGTCACTGTCTTGAAGATATAGTATTTGAATTATTTTTTTTAGTTTCACTTCAAATGAATCTGGGTGTTGGATTTCTAAGACCTGTTGTCATAACAGGCTGAAAGATTTACACAAGATGGAAATTAAAGTAGGATTTAATTACTAATTAATCCTATGTGTGGCAATGGAGGCTCCCTTGTTGTCAATTATAAGTCCTCTTTCAAATATAATGCAACAGAAATTCCTCTGTTTTAATCAGAAACATTTCCATTTTACATCAAGATTAATATTTCAGCTTAAGGTATTTATTGCAATAATTACATGAGGCAGTTTTAAATTTCTTTTATGTTCTTCTTTTGCTTATGAAAAGGCATAAATCATCATTTTTCCAACTTTTGATGCAGAAAAGTTACCAAGAGTGGTTTGGAAGTAGTGATAGAAAAAGTTTGCAACTCTAATTTGATTTTGATGGCTTGAAAAGTGGCAAGTCAGGAGAAAAGCTGGATAAAAGAAGGAGCGTGGAGACATAGCAAACAGGTATCATACTCAGGGATTTAAAAGAACAGTCTGGTTAAATGTTTCTTAACTTACTCTAGATTAATGTCAATAATGTCAGCTGCATCCTGACTGGTCATAAATAAGTTTAAGACCTCAACTGTAAAAGAAAGGTTTGACATGTGGCTTTTAGAGCTAAAAATAAATAAATTAGCTAAGCAGAAGCTTAAAATATTAACAGTTTAGACCACAGCAGGTACGGAAAGCCTTAAGTCCTGCAATTCAATCATTTAAAGTCTCAAAATTGATATATATGCATGTGAATTTTTAAAAAAAATTCTTGAATCAAATTTATTATTATTTCAATATATATACAATTTCATTTATTGTTTGAGCTAACATAAAGAGAACAAAATTAATTAATTTTATCTCCACATTTTCTGAGTCTCAGTCACTCAGTGAAACAAAAAAACAACAGAAATGTGATTGGAAACAAAAATAATTTTATAAAATTAAAATTTATGACTGAATTTTTAAATTTATATACCAACTAGATTAATATATTGAATCATAAAATAAGACATTTAGCTACTATATTACCTATTACTCTCCACCGTAATGAAAGACTGCATGTGACAAAATCTGTAAAATTCTGCCAACATTCAGTCATTTTGCTCCAGTTCTGACCAGCATTATTACTATTATTCATACATTGTGCCGTTATATTATCAGTTAATGCAGTAATTTTGATTTACATTGCTATTCATCCAGCTAGGATGAGAACTTCTTGAAGAAATATTCTCTTAAGTGTAGTAGCTAGGATACCTAGCAAGCCGGTACTCTACTCAGGGATTTAAAAGCTTTTTCATGTGAGCACAACATATTCTATTTAGACCAACTTTCTGATTCTTGCTCCAGTTCTGACAAGCATTGCTAACCTGATCTGCACTAACATGTTTCACAACAATAACCAACTTATATTTTGGCATTTTATGCAGTGATTAGAACCAAAACCTCTTGGATATGCAGATAAAACTAGATTTAATTTTTAAGCTATAATTTTGACCAAAACAATAAAGAATGTAGTCAAAACCATAGTGAAACACGACAGTGGATGCATCATGCTGAGGAGTAGCTTCTCCCTACATAGAGCTGGGCAGTTTTATGGGATCCACACACTCAAAAATGCTAGCTAGACATTTTCTAACAGCTGAAATAGTGACTTAAAAAAGGACCCAAATGTTTTCAGTTTACACCAAATAAAAAATGAAAGGAACAGGACTTTCTCTTCCAGCGTTTTGGAGGATTATGCGCTCTTAATAATAGTTGTTTACACAGGGAAACATTTTCCAACAATTCTGAAAGAAATCATAAAACCAGCTCCATTTTTCATGGCAGCTGATGGAATAAAGTTTCTTTTGCTTTGTTTTACTTTCAAAGCGGTCTGGAAAAAGTCATTCTGTTCTTTACTTCTGTAGATCCCTTAGTTTTATTGTTTTTGTCCTCAAACTCAGTGAGATACAGACTGCAGACAAGCAGCACAGATATGCTTTTAGAGGAATAAGCATCGCTGCATGTGGATGATTTTCCACTGGGAGAAATCCCTGAGGAGCCGACTTCATTCCTGCGGGAACGCTGAGTGTTCCCCGGGGATTTGTTGGGCGAAACGCCGATGCTCTGTCCTGGCGTTCCCTCCGGATTCCTGCAAACCAGAAAGTCGGTTTGTGCACAGGGAGTCGTTGCTTGTTTGCATGATTTTAGGCGTACAAGCAGCAGTCAGCTGTGAACAAACTCATGCGTTCTGGGAGGGAAACACACAGGCTGCTGGATGTGGATGTTTTCAGGGGTTCAGAGAGTTTTCTGTGTCTGTTTTTCCAAAGAGTTGCATGCCGGTTCCCACAACTATCAGATAAAGTCCTGATATACGACGAGGCAGAAAGAAGATGGAGTACGTAGGTTTGGTGAGGATTGAGAAAAAACGGCTGGAGAAAATGTGCAGAAGCCAAAATTCAGGGAATTTTACTGAGACTCTTTTACTGGATGTAATTTCTTCAAGTATTTTCTCAGAATTTACTCGGTAGATGTGTTGGCTTCACATCAGTGATGCATGTCTCCATGGTGAGATGATTTGAGCTTTGAGACATGATGGATTGCCAGGTGAGAAGTATCAATCAGAACAATGTGGGTAGACTCGGTTTGATTAGGAACCAAAACTGCAACATTTGTTACATTTTCAGCTGCTCTGTGTCAAACGAGCCAAACCAGTTCAAAGACATGTTCCCCTCCTCGCCTGTAGGGGCGCTGCAACAACGCAAAAACCTCTGAAGAAGAAACTAAGCACAACTTCCTTCCTTTTTACAACAAAAATGGAGCAATGTCATATTTTAGCTCTTATTTGTCTTTAGTAAGAGACAACAACCCATTTCTTCTGCTAGCTTTAGACTCTTGCATTTGTTTTGGTTAAATTTACCCAGAATGCTGAGCGTTGTATAATACTTGGTTTTCAATTCTTATTACAAGAAAACTAATTGTTGGAAATCCTGGTTAAAGTTTGAAGACAAGCCACGGAGCTCTGGTCAGACAAAACCAAGATTTAAGTATTTGGTCAACTTGTCAACAGCAGTCACCCAAAATACAGCAACTCCAGAGACACGGTGGTGAAAGCATCATGCTGTGGGGATCCTTTTCATTAGCAGCTGGTCAAAGCTTGTGCCTAGTTAAAGTTCAGATCTGGATCCTCTTGAGAATTTTTTGAGACTTTACAACCAAGAATGGAGGAGAATATTTTTACAGTGAACGTTGGCTTTACGGAATATTGCTCAAGTGCATGCCACACTTCTCAGATTTCTTGCTTGCTCCAAAGGGAACGCACCGTGAGTCTGAATCCAAACTTCATGAACAGGAGAAACAGGCAGATTATCAAAGAAAATGCTCCGGTGCAGACTGTAAATCCGTATCTGCTGAACTGGGAGTCGTTTTTAGCGCTTTATCTCCTGCTTACTTCTAATTTTTTCAACATAAAGAAAACCAGAAAAGTCGCCGTTTGTTCTCTGAAACATCCTCAACAAACACGAGGTGTGTGCTGACTCCGAGTCACAACAGTTGAAAGCCCCTCCTGAGCAGCAGAGTAAACCATTTAGGGTAAAATATCTGCGTGCTCTCCGCTTTGATTAGCGACTCTTTGAAATGGTATAACGCTGTGATTATGTGAAAGGCTCAGCGTGCATGTGGTTGGAGCTGAATATTTGCTCTGAGACACTGGGGGAAATGAGGAAAAAGCGAGAGAGGGAGCGAGAGATAAAGTCAGGGAAGACGGAGAAGGAGGAGGACTATTACACGGAGAGAGCAAGCCCTCTCTGTACAGACATTGCGACGCCAGATGGCTTCTTCTAATAAATATTCAACCTTAACTCAGTTCCCATGTAACTTCTCTTTCTCTCTGCGTCTCGTTTTTGTAGCGCTGCCAGCACACCCACACGTTTCTGGGCCAGCAAAATGATTACAGTAAAGCAAACAAAAAGGGAAAAGAGGAGGGGTGTTTGACAGAGGAAACGGGCCGACAGGGTCCTGTATACAGAGAGATAGGGTGGTAGTGCGTGCTGAAAGCTGGTAGGTTTTTTTTGTGTGTCTTTTCTCGTCAGGGAGGGGGTCTGTAGCAGGGAGAAGAGGCGAGCAGGGGGAAAAGACGTCCTCTGTGGTCGGAGCTGGTGTGATTGTTGGAGACGGAGCAGAGAAGGAGTCTGTTCTCAGGGCTGATTGTTTACCTAGCTGAGGAGAAGCTTTTCCAACATCCTCTGAAGCGGCCCGCTTCGGAGGAGGAGAAAAAAACCAAAATCCGGCGATAAGAGAGCCGGTGACCTCCTGCGTCACTGACACTTTGGATTTTTAGGTTCGTATTTTAGGCAGTAGGAATCTATTTTCAGCGGCTTTAAAGTTCTCCAAAACGGGCCCTGGGAAAAGAAAACAGAACACAGAAACTTGTGTTAACACTTAGACGGAGCCTGAGCTCAGAAAGAACACCATGAAACTGCTTTAATGACCACATCAAGCGGTCATGTTTTCAGAACTGATCTCATTTTTCTATTTCAAAAACATCTACAGTCCTGTGGGAAAGTTTCTTCTTTACTGTTGTAATTCAGTCACACCTCGCATGAACGGCCCATTGGTCTCCCATAGCAACAAGCAGCCCAGATCACCACACTGCCACCACCATTTATGACTTTCAGTATAATCATAGTTTTACTGCAGATTCGGCAAAAAGACTTTCCCAAAAATCTGGAAACCCATCAGTGGAGGCCACTTTTGCACAGTCTCTCTTTCCTAATGTTGACCTTTGACCTTAACTGAGCCATAAGATGCCACTCACGCTTCTTTTGTGACCTCCTAAATGAGTTGTTGATGCTCTCTTGGAGCTAATTAAAGTTTTAAAGTTAATATGACCTATACTGCATATTTTAGCTAAAACAATAATGTTAGCTAATAATGTGCTAGCAGGCTAACGGCAGTGTATAAGCTAAAATTGTTTGCAAATTTTATAGCACTATCATGTTTGCTAACATTATCTTAATCCATTCAAAATGAGAACTTTAGCTTTTAAGTCAAAATGAGCTAAAACTACAGTGAGCTTAAGTGTTGTTTAAGCTAACACTAGCATATTGGGTGACATTAACTCAGTAAGTAAACTTTAGAAAGCTAATGTTAGCTTAAATGCTGTCTTTATCACGTTGGCTCAGAGTCACATGTTGGACAGTAAGTTCACTTTAGCCTTTATGTCAAAATGAGCTAAAAAGCTAGTTAGCTTAAACACTATTGTCATGTTATTAGCTTACGCTAGCATGTTGGGCAACATTAACTCAATCCATTCAGTAAGTTAACTTTAGAAAGCTAGTGTTAGCTTAAACTTTCGCTCATTATCACCTTCATTTAGAGTTGCATGTCAGACATTTACCTAATCTATTCAGTAATTTAACGTTAGCTTTTTCAACATTAGCTTGAAAGCTAATGTTGGCTCTGCTGTTTAATGGTTTCTCCAGGTGCGCATAATGATTCTCACTGAGGTTTTCTAGACTCTAGACTTTTAAAACTCTACAAATGGTTTTATACTCCTTTACACACTGAAAAAAGTCTGTTACTTTGTGCTCAAAGTAACACAAAGTAAGTTTGGCACAAAAATATTTCAGCTATTGACTTGAAGACCCAGAGAAACTTTGTCTAATCCCGATTGCAGGTTAACAATATGCTGTGAACGATTCCTTTTCAATCGTCTTACGGTGATTTATTGGCTGTTGAAAGCTGTGCTTTCCTAAACTCTGTTATCTCCCTTAGCTCGGTTTTTTTATGTAAAGAAAGAACTGCATTCAGACAGATGATGGCATTAGAAAAGCATCGTTCAGGATAATTACAAGCAGCATTTCTTGTTTCTCAGTGATGGACAACTTCTCCTTATCATGCCTTTGTACTCACAAGGATTATTAATCTGAGCCACTGAGAATCTCGCTCCTCTTTTGATATTGACCTTGAACATTACCTGAGACCCAGCCAGAACCGTTGGGTACAGTGACAGGGCTCGGCGGTGGGAGTCTGGCTTAACTCACTTCCACATGAACAGAGAGGAAGTCTAGGGGGAAAACACTGGTGGAGTGATAATGCCCACACTGAGCCCCATTAGGATCGAGGTATTATCCCCGGTTGACTTTGGCTATGAGAAAATGTGGACCCGTCCCCTCCGCCTCCCCTCTTCCTTGCTTTGCCATTTCCCACTCATAACAGACCTGTTGGCCGTCGAGGTTTATCAAGCTCACAAATCTAAACAGGACAGGGGCCCTGACCGGGAGAGAGCCCTGTACACAGGAAGGGCCCTAATTCTCTCTGGATTAGAGAGCAAGTTGCAATTTGGACAGCTGGTTGCTTACAACGTCACTGTTTGTCCGTAGGAGGGAGGAAGCATCAAGATCGGTTACGGTGCTCTGTACAAGGATTCAGGCTCCTTCAGGTTACAACCTCTACACACTGATCCTTTTTCTCATTCCTCTTTGCAAAGTAGCTCAAGATCAGTCAGATTGGACGGAAAGCATCTGTGGACATCATCGTCCAGTCTTGCAGCAGATTATCAATCAAATTTAGATCTGATGGGCCTAATAGCTTGATCCAAACCATAAGAGATGAGAGCGGCACCGTCGTTGCTGTCGATACATTGTTACCTTTTCTTGACTGAAGCGTTTCACTTTTGGGGAATTATTCCAACTGGTTTTGAATGCTATTTTACTTAATGACAGCACCAATGTGATATTTTAGAAAATGTTTTGCTGATTAGCATCTCAAAACCTCAAATAAAACTGTAATTGTGATCTTAAGTCCCAGAGGACAGAAGGAGAAAAATAAAACCATCTGTTATGTCGATCCTAAAGGGCGACGGTTGCATCTCTCTGTTGTCTCAGATCATGACATTAAATTTCCTTTTTGAATTGACTTGAAGATATAGACACAACCAGATTATCTAAAGTTTCCAAACCAGGCAGGTGAAACTTTTCCACAGCATGATGTTGCCACCACCTTGCTTCATCATTGGGATAACGTTTTTGCGTGTTAGCAGAGTTTCAGTCATTTGGGAGTTCATACTGGCTTTCTTCTTGTCACTGTTTGCTGTTAATCATTTGATACACTTTTCAAAAATGTGGAAAATAATGTGGGAAGGTTTCCAATCCAAGCCCAGAAAGCTCTTTGAGAAACCCTGAAGAGCACAGCCACGGTGTGAGCGGAAGGTCATGAGCCTGATGGCTCTGAGTGTCCTCCAGCTGAAGGGTCACTTCAACCAGACTCTGATCCACTGCAGCATCATTGTCCGTCTCCTCTGAGGAGAGACTCGCTCCTCTCAGAGTGAAACAGACACCGGATGACTAGAAAGAAAACCCTCGTCTGGCTGGAAAAGAAGCCGTCATTGTAATAATCACCACTTCTGATGGAAATGAGCAGCAGTTGTTTCAACCTGAAAGATTTACCTTCCCGACGCGTTGCAGAGGATTGCAGCAGTCACTTTGTAATTGGCAGGATCAAACAGAAAATGCAAATTCCTTATTTATCAGCGGCTCAGTAGGGAACTGCCACCTTCATCTAAAGGTAAGCAGGCTTTGATACCTGCATTAATTCCTAATCTGTTCATATTTGCGCTGCCAAAATGGACTGAGACGTGTTGTGGGTGGCAAAGGGAGGGAGAGGAGGGGGAGCTACTTCCTTTGACTTCCGAGAGATTTCCTCAAGGCATGCAAAGCACACTTTGGGCTTCTGTTGCTGATCCAAAGCAGCTCCTTTTCTTTCCTCTCAGCCAGGCCACTTTTTTCAATTGATTAATTCTGCCTGAAATTGGTCATAATGTGTGACTATCTCAGAAAACGCACTGAGTGGAGAGGAGAAAAGGGTGCCAGCCACAGCAGTGTGGGCAGGACTCAGCAGCTGTTGTTAGAATTATTTAAAATCGTTTCTTGTTTTGGTGGTTAGCTAGTTTTTTGTTCCTTAAACATCAACAGTAACAGCAGTTTTGTAATTTCAATCATTAAAATCCTCCTGATATTGTTTATTTGATGTTTGTTTTCTATATTTATGGCTTAGGCGAAAAAGGAACTACGAACCAAATTGCTAAATGTTGTCAAAGACTTTCAGCGAATTTCCTCAATAAACTTTTACATGTCTCAGTCAAGGCAACAAAGAACATTTGTTACATTTTACATAGGTTAAAACTGATTTCTGACCTGTAGAATTTGCTAATTGTTGTTTTTAGCCACCATGCTAACTAGCTTTAGCAGCAAAAGACAGTAACAATTCATTTCTTTGTTCTTAAAAACTTGGTTTTTAATGGGATACAAACCATCAGAAGCTCAACTTTAACCGAAAATGGCTATTTAGGTTAGCATAAAGATGCTAATAGTAAGATTAACATGCTGAGCATGCTTAGTTAGCTCAAGCAATTATTAATTTTTTTGTGGTAAACGTTGACCTTTATCGTCAAAGACTGATGAGAGTTTTCGGGGCAGAATTTCACAAATATGTTTCTCCCTATGCCAACATTTCTGTGGCTAACTTTGTGGCTCTTGCATGCTTTGGTCCTGCTGCCACTTCCTGTTGTCTCCTTCGTCCATAACTTTGCCTCTTTGCAATCAGTTACTAATTGAACCAGATTGGATTTTATTTTGTGGTATTTTTGTTTGAATTACTGTAACAATGTGCTACTAATCGTTTAATAGTTGAGCTTAAATACTATCAGTGATGTCTGTGTCCCTCTACGAGGCGGAATAACCTTTAAAAGACCCATCATGCATTGCAGAGGTCATGGCTAATGCCACATTGTTAGCGGTAGCTTGTTAGCAGCCTGATCCAGTTAGAGCTGCGACAAAGCTGCACACATTCTCACAAAGAAGAGGAATTACAACCATAATCGTTTTTGTCATTTGCACAGCAATTTTACTCCTGAATGCCTCGTTTTGGGGAGGAATTAATAATATAAAAATCACATGAGCTTCAGGTGCCGCTGAGTTCACCCTTTTCCCCACTCATCCTTGCCTGCAGCTTTTGCAATGCTCTCCAACTCCCCCATCCCTCCCCTCTCTCTCTCTTGGCTTCTTATTATCAGTTAATAATTCTTTCTCATTCAAGCAAATTAGAGAAACTTGACTGTGTTAGAGCGAGTCCAGCATGGGGCTGCAGGCAGAGAGAAGGCTAAATGGCAGAAATTCCCCCCAGAGCAAAGAACGCATGAAGCACAACATTGTGTCCACCACAAAAGCCGCTCTGTAGTTTTGATCCCCTCTAATTTAATTAGCCCAAGAGGTAGTGCATTAATTTGCCAGGAATTCTTCTGATGCAGAAAGCTGCCCCGGGTGCGTGGAGGGAGAAGCAGAAGAAACCTCCTTGCTGCTTCTGTGCAGCTGGAGAACGGGGGAAATGTTCTTTTTATTCGGTGCTGGAGTGAAGCAGCTTTGATAGGTTTGATCTCCATCAACATCCCCGAGACTCTCACTGCCATTAAAGGCCAAAACTCATAATAATTTAATGTTATTCCTTTTCTAATTCCACTTTCTCCACAAATAAGGACTCTGGTTTTCAGGACAAATTAGAGATGGTCTGTTCATGTAGAAGTCTTCAAGATTATCAGCGTTTTTAAATCAGAAATTAAACTGTTCTGTAAATTACTTTATAATTGTTGACCTATAATTCATCACATTCTTGTTGAACCAGCAGGAATTTTTGGACAAATTGAACCTAAATTGATGACACATATCCCACAGCATCACAGTTCCTTTACCTTACTTTTCCTTCTCTTTCATGCTAAATATTCAGGGTGTAACCATCAGTAGCCTTTTTAATGGTTTGAGAGGAAAGTTTAGTTCTCTGCTGCTGTTCTTCTTGTCTTTCCCATTTTGAGGATTATCATATTATCCCTGGAAGACGGGACCGAACAGATTACTGATTGACTGTCTGAGCAACTCGAACAGCAACGTTTACATTAAAATAAAGTTTTACTCACATTTATTTTGGAGGAAGTCTTTGTTTTTCCTCCAATGGTTCTTAAATTTACAGTTATGGTTCTGCAGTTGATGGTTATTCTGATTTGAAGACTTTAGACATTTTACTAGCAGTGCCTATAAATATAGAGGACTCTGATTGGAGCAGTAATTGGACATTTGCAGGCTTTAGCTCATCATTTATCTGCATTGTGGATGTAGAAATGAATAGACTTGAACAACATGGCTGCACCGTTGAAGCCTGATGGCTACTTAATGACTGCGTTGTTTTTCCAGTGACCGCCTGTTCACTGATCAGAGGGAGAAATCAAGCTAATGACTCAATAACGACTTGTGGAAAAAACACACATTGATTGTTTTTCATGAGAAAAAGGTGATGAGTTTAAGAGTAGAAGGACGCGCAACGCCATAAAAAAGTGTTCGACGCAGAGCGGACTAATTCTGTTTTGACTTAAAGGTCTGAAAGATAAACCGGGAGTAAACAGATCCTCTGATGCTAACAGTTCAATATCCTGGCAGTAGAAATATTATTTTACAATAAAATGTCCTGGATGACTCCATCAGGTTTTGGCAACCACTGCTGATCCACCTCATTTGCTTTGTGCTGCCTTCCTGGTTAGAAAGGCTGGCAGAGGATGTTGGAGTTGGGGATAAGGCCTATTGTGACCAATGACGGGTTTGAACATCCTTCTTTACTCTCTGCCTCCATAAAACCTCTTTTTAAACTTCGTTGGAATTTGGGGTCAAAGTTCAGTTATTATCTGAGCCTTCGAGATGGTCATCAAATAAAGACACATTGTTGCCATGGTAATGTGTCATTAATGGACTCAAATTCGTTTGACAGCATGAAGTAGGTAAAATGATTTCAAAAAGCAACACATCATGATCCTGTTGTAAACGATTATTTTAGTAATAAAGTATTCAGTCGATTATTCTGACAATTAATCGAGTAATCAATTAAAATATTAGTAAATTCTACCATAAAAACAGTATTAGTATCAGATATCAACATCAGCTCAAATTTCCATATTTGCTTCCTTAAAATTACTATTCTGTAGTTTAAAAAAATTACTTGTAGATACAATATTAAGTTAATGTCAACAAAAAATCTGAAATTATATTCAATTTAGGCTCATAAGACACTTCTTAAAATGTCTCTACTCCAGTTTCTAGTTCATGTGTTCATATTCAGTCAGTTGAACAGACGAATCCTCACTTTGTTCATCCATTTGTAGCTTTTCTGTCCATGTGAACGACTGGATTTGCCGCTAACACTTAGCTTCCATCAACAACTCATAGCTGGAAGTAAGAGCGTTGCGCAACATAATTAATCACCCAACATAATTTAATGAAGCTTTGAGGCAGGTAATTTCCTCGAGAAATTTTAATAATCGAGATTCTAGAATCATTCAAGGAATCGTTAAAGCTGTAAGAAATTTAAGAGCAGATTAGAGACAGAATGGGACGGGAAACGGTTTGAAAACATTCCTACGGTTAGCTAGTTGGTCACCTTAGCGCCATTTTCTCTGGCTTGTTGGGTACGGATTGGACTCACCATGATGGTGGTACCCAAATGTCTATTACAACACAGCCATTATGTGCTCATTTCTGTATTATTATTTATTGCAAATGACTGAACATTTGTCCAGCGCTGACTTTGAAGACCTTAAATGCATCAAGCTCGGTCAGAGCTGGAACCGTATTGAAACTTTGATCTTATTAGCACTTTTTATCGCTTCGTTCCACCATTCAGCCCCTTCTTATTACAAACCAGACTCTATTTCCTGGTGAATCTGAGTCAACCGTCCTTTTATGACCGTATCACGCATGGCATTGATGTCTCGTCACTCCTTTGTAGTTATTTTCATTGACGTTCACAAAGCAGCGCCCACAAATCGATAGACATGGCTTTCATGTGAGGTTTAACATTTTACTGAGACTGAGAGGCGATTATTGGAGCAGAAATTTGAAATTTTACATGATATACTTTGATTATTTGGTTGGTTTTGTTAGTTTTCCATGTGGTAACATCTGCAGGTGCTCCAATATAAAGGCTATCTATTCCCCTAATCAACCTTTTCCAAACAGTTTTAAAGTTAAACTCATAAATCGGAGGTTTTCCCCTCCAGTTATCACAGGAGTGGATGTTTCAATTATCTCAATCAAAAAGGACAAAGTGTAAAACTTGCTTCTTTTTTTTGTATTAAATTATCAGGCGTTTGTCTTGATAAGTGAAGATTGATAATAATAATGGCACACAGCTCCTTTCATAATCTTTCATCTCGAGACACTCTCTCATGTGATTACATCAAATTGAAGAGGCCTACACCATAGTCATTAAAGAATCACTTCTCTTTTTTTAATTAGAGCGAAACCAGAGGTCCAGTGAAAAACACCAGCAAGCTGAGCTGTGTGGAAGGAAAATATCAAAAGATCCTGAAAAGGTGAGTGAAAAATATTCCAGAAATGATGCAAAAACACAAAATCATACTAAGTATTTTTGTTGAGTTTATACTGCAAATATCTCGGTTCACGTGAAATAAGACAAAACTAACTTCCTGGTGACTTTTAAACAAGATGTAGGAGCTTGTTTTAAGTCCATAACTCCTTAACATTGATTAAAAAGAAGTGCTAGTTATAAGTGAAATAATCTGCCACTTTTTCATCAATATTAACTGACTTAAATCAAACTCCTGTTTCTTGATGAAAAGTTGCTTGTAAGTTTGTTTTGTGTTCTTTAAATAGACAAAAATACTTGGTAAAACTTTCTGTTTTTGCAGCATATCAAAGCAAAACTTTATTTCTTTTACCTTAAAAAACCGCTGGTGGAAACAAGACTTTGTTTTTTATCAATATTAAAAAATAGACAGACATAAAATACTTTATTGATCCCTAAGGGGAAATCTCTTATGAATTGACAAGCTACTACACATAAGCAAAAATTTATTTAAAAAAAATGTATCTATATCTTGCTTGAAAAACTACCTTTACCTCTTTGAGTCCTAAGTTTCTAAATACCTGTCTGGATATTTATGCTTATTTTAAATGTATGAAGTTCTTTAAATGTCCTGTGGATAAATATATTTGCCCATTTCTCCACAACAATTGAAACTTTAAATATCTAGCAGTTATTTTCTAGATTCACTGTCTATTAAAAGTATTTAATCAGATTAAACAGAAGAAAAACATTTTTCCTGCGATGGCAGGAGTGAAATTAACCCGAGTTAATGCAAAGTGTCATGGAGTTACGTTTCTGAAATCCGGCTGGATCACGTTCAGTCTGGAAGGGTTAAAGTAGAACAGTTAAAATTGGACAAAAAAGTGAATACTTTAGCGCGGCACTTTGCCTCAGATTACACCGTTATAAATGTTTCTGTCTTGAAGAGAAAGCAGACTCACCTGAAACTTTCTGCTCGGCTGCATAGGAAGGTGAGCCGCTGCTTCACGCTGACAGAGCAACATGTAGCTCTTCCCCTGATCCACTCACAGAGTTTATCTATAATTCACACACAATCACAGCCCTGCGCTCAGAGCTCAGGTTAACCAGCGAGCGCTGCGCTTGTTCTGCCGCAGGCAAACTTGTTTTCTTTCCTCCAAGGCCAAAAAAACCCCAAAGAAAACAGAACCTCCTGCTCCGCCGCGTCGCCTGCTAAGGTGCACTTGCACGGCGGAGAGGTAAAAGCATGGGTGAGATGTTTAAGACTTGCAGTACAAGTGCACAGTGCAGGGGCTCAGCGGGATGAATAATTCAGCTGAGCGTGTTTGAACAGGTACGGAAATAATCCTCTGGCAAAGTGAGAGTGGATATGAGCCCCTTCATCTCCCCTCAGAACAGCCTGGAAGAGCAGAGAGGCCTCTAAACATATCGCCCAGCCTGGATGAAATATTAACGGATGTTTGTTAGCGTGAGAGCATGCTGCTTGAGTGTCTCCTGTGCTGAGACAAGCAGGTAAACGTGGCTCACCTTGCAGCCCAGGCAGGTTGAGATATCCGACACTGGTAAATATTATATAGAGGAGAGCGCGAGCCGACCGGCAGGCAGGGAGTAAAACCCTTTCAGATTTTATTCCATCAGTGCAGACATCCGATGGGTTCATGTTCCTTTTCAGCTTTTCTTCACGTTTATTTAAAGAAACTGTAAATCTGAACTTTTAGAGCAAATGAAAGCAAAGAAGAAAATCAAACAAGTCATAAAGTGGCTTTTGAGCCGACATTTACCAGAGATCTTCATCTAATGGGGCAGTTTAGGAGCAGCTACAGTGGAGCAATTTAAAGAATGGAAAATGAAGTGAGCGTGACAAAACTTTAAGAAATTAATAAGAAGAGACAAAGCAAAGCATAGAAATGGAAGGATAATAGTTTTCAATTTGATACATGCTCTAAATTTCATACTCTGTATGCATCTTAAATTATGTTCTCATTGAAAATTATATGCAAAAAATAGGAATTTTTCTTTTAAAAGCAAGCTTTACACAAGCTGCTGGAATATCATGGATAAAGAATAAAAACTTACTTTTTTCTTTTTCCATGTTTTTTTAAAGGCGCAAATTCAAAACCACGTAAGTAAGATTTAAACAAAGATGCAAAACTGAACAAAATAATTTTCTGTTTAATTAAAAAAAAAGAAATTGGGCAATTTTTGTAATAAAATTTTTTATTAAAAATCCTATTTTTCAACCTATAAACATGTTTTTTTATTATCTGCTCATTTCTGCTCTTTAGCTGTGGCTGTTGCTATTGTTAGCTTTAGCTGCTGTGGTATCTGTTGTTAGCTCAAGCTATATCAGTGATGTAGTCGTAGCTTTAGCTTTATCTGATGGAGTTGCTGTAAATAAAGTTTAGGTTCATTGTAATTGTTAACTTTAACTGCTGCAGTGTTTACGGTAGTTCTTTGGCATTTTTGGTTTAGAGTTAGCTCTTTCATAGCTGTTGTAGCTTCAGTTATTGCAAGGGTAGATATTATAACAGCTATACTTTTAATTATAGTAGCTTCTATTGCTTTGATAGCTACTACAGCTAAAACTATAGTAATATAATTTAGTAATTATATTACTATAGTAATATAATTTATATTACTATAGTTTTAGCTGTAAAAATAAAACTATAGTATTATAATTTATATTACTATAGTTTTAGCAGTAGTAGCTATATCTTTGTGCTAGCTATTGTAGCTTTAGCTGTCATGTTAGCTTTACACCTAGTTGCCCAAAGGTTTTTAGCTTTAGCATTAACTGTTGTGAGTCCTGTTGTAGCTTTAGCTATTATTATGTTAGCTTTACATCAGCGTGCTGCCTTAGCATTAGCTTTTATAGCTTTAGCTTATGTAGTTATTGTAGATTTGGAGTTAGCTTTTTACTTGTACTTGCTGTAGTTGCTTCTCATGTATTTAGTACACTTTGTCTACTAATTGTATGTTTTTGAGAATTAAGACCAAATGTTTCTACTCTTGGGTTAATGCTAACCCATGTGTAGCGACGCTCCATGATGTTACCGATGCATGAAAGCATCTTCATTCTGTGCCAGTAAAAAGCTCATAGACTCTTTATTGGACAAATTAACATGAGCCTTGAGATCATTTGTCGCTGTGATGAGTAACAGAAGATCCAGAGAAGAAGCTCATTCACCCACTTTAACCTCTTTGTTTTTTGCCCTGAGCTCTGCTGCCGACCCCAGGAAAGTAAGGAAGGGAGGCGACGGGGGCAAGGGGGCGACGTGGGGGTTGTGGGCAGCCGCCTCACCGTGGCCTCAGGCTGGAGGGGTGAGGGACGGGTGAGGCTGGGGGAGATGGGATAATTAAGCAAGTACGGTGACAGCTGCAGCAGGTCCTGAGCAAAAAGGGCCCAGCTTCACTGAGCTGGATTAATGGCATCACTGGAGCCTGGCAGCAGCGCCGCCACCGCTGCTAAAATTTGATCATTAATTATTAGCCTCTCAGAGCTGAGCCTCGTGACCTTTCACCTGCCCGTGGGCGAGGCCTCACCTGTGCCCCAAACATCCCAGAAACACTGAGCACAAACACCTTAGGATTAGCTCAGATGTTCGCTCTGTTACCTGCGTGGTTCCTCTTCACGTCAAAACCTGAATGTTGCCACTTCCTGAATTGTTCCCTTCCTTCCAGCTGCATGCTGGGATTTCACCACTCACATGCTGGTATAATTACACAAATGACATAATTGTCTCACATTTTCCCAAAGGGGATGCAAGGCAGACAATCATCGCTCAATAACACACCTACAAAGGTGACACTGTGAAGAAAATGTCTTTTTTATTGAGTTAACTGAATTATTTTTGGGCCGTTTTAGCAAAAGAAGAGAGAAACATTTAATAATTTTTTGTTAGACATACCGACTGTTTATTTTTAACTTTAATGTGTTGCTAGTAGTCAAATAACATCTTCTCTATCTCAGATTATTCTTGCTTCTTATTTGTGTGTTTAAGTTTAAGTTATTTTCACTTTGAATTAAAAAACAGTTTATATTTCATTTCACCAACCTGAGTGAAGTTGGATCCTTACCTTCTTCAAATCTAACAAAACTGCCTGGTAAATAATAACCAAGTGGTTTAAATCTGGAAAATTGTTGTTAATGTCACAAAAACCTGAGTTAATATTTTTATTACCGCTGATCGTTTTTTGGTGATGCAATTCCCAAGCAGAGTCTGTGAAACTTTTCCTGTTTTTCTCTATTTTTATTGATTTACCAGAATCCAAACTCTCTGTAACACCTGATGAGGTGATAAAGAAATATTAGCTGGCGCATTGATCCTTAAAGGTCTCGTTTCATTACTGACGTGTCACCAGGCCGGTTTTATCACACTGCAATCAAAGCCTTTACTGATGACCCGGGCCGGATAGAAGCGCTTAGTCTGCCTGGTTTACTTTCAGAAGAGACACTCACCCCTTCACTGCATGAGCGCCTGGTTTCATCATTCCCAGGAGACGCTCCTTTCCTCTCCCTGCTTCCTTCCTCCATACCTAGTGCAGATCTGAGCCAACACATGGCGGATGAGGTAACTGAGGGCAATCTCACCACGGAGCCGGTTCAGATCATCTGCCAGATCGAGATTTCTGCTTGGATAATTGACCCAAAAGATTGATTAAAACTTAGATGAAAAAAAAGTCCTGATGGAAAACGATGGAGCTTATTTTAACCAATATTATTTCATGGACTTCCTGTACTGTCTGGAAAAGATTTGACTTCGTTCCTGTTTGTATTTATGTTGAATCTGACCGTCAATTTCTTACTCAGAAAAGCCGCAGATGTTTTTATTGTTTCATTTAGCATATTTCAAGATACTTTACATCCTAGAAACACAGTCATAAAACACAGCTATCAATTAAAACATTACATTTTGTCGTCGTTACATTGATTAATGTTTAATTTATGATGATTCAAAAGCAACTCTGAACAGCCTGGTTTTTAGTCAAACTAAACTAGTTTTACTTATTTTAACTGTTTGCTGTTCTTTAAATGTCCTGTGAGTAAATATATGTTTGCCCATTTCTCCACAACAACTGGAACATTCAATATCTAGCAGTTATTTATGATTCACCGCCTCCTAAATGAAGGTTTTTTCAGAGTAAACTGAAGAAAAACGTGAAGTTACCGTAATAACCTGATATTGGCTGGAAAGCTCAACGTCTCCCTTGTCAGAAACCGTTTGGGTTTATCACACAGCGCAAAGCGTCACAGAGTTACGGTTGCCGACATGTTTGGTCTGGAGGTCCGTTTGTGGCAGAATGTGGCGATAAAACTACAAATTAAAAAACTGTTAAAATACAAATAAGTAGCTGCTCCTGCATTCGATGAGAACTTCTTGAATTTAAATAGTATTTAACACATTTCCACCTTTAATACAGATAAAACTGTCGATTTGATTGGTAAAATAATGTCCACCTGGACGTGCGGAGGCCCTGCTTCAGCCCCCGCCCCTCAGGTTGGGACCCTCCTCCGTGCTTAACGTGTTCATTTACCTTGACTTCTATTTACCCTGATCACAAAGAAGAGTCTCTTAAGACTCCACTTCCACTCTGGCTTTTCACCAGCAGCCTATCAGTGCACAAAGCGAGCGCAGAGCATTGAGTGGAACAAATGGGAAGATGTGTGCCTGTGTAATGGCTCGCGGGCTCTAATTGTGCCGATTGATTCGAGTTGCCCAGTTGGACCGTAGATTTTTTCTTTTTTTTATTATTATTATCTGAGGAAACCATCTGAAAGAAGAGGCCAATGATGACGTTTATTTTTCACAGTTAACATCTTTCCCCTCCCTCACCAAGCCTACATTAGAGATGGAGATCACAAGATGAAGTGAGTCGGAGTCCGAGCCGCGCGTGTGTGCGAACCTACTTTCAAAGCACTTTAGATGCTTTTCAGTTGATACGGTCATTAATGCATGCAAGGAGGAACCATTTTGGCGTGACTCTTGATGTGTCTGCCATCTTCCTTTCTATAGAAAGCTTTCTCTCTCCCCCTCTGTTCCACAGCGTTAGTAATTATCACGAGGATGCCTGAAGAAAGGAAAAAACTCTGAGAACACAGACGTCAATTTGAGTCCGGCTCACCCGGTTAGCGCGGCGTTCTGAATTAAAAACATCCCTCACAGGTCGTCTCTTTGTCGCGGCACCAGCAGGTTTGAGGGGAACTTCAATTATTTTCCATTAACAGGGATGCAATTGATCTAAACATGCGGTGAGTGGAGCGGTGGCTCCACCTTTACGGAGGGGGAGCGAAGGGAGCGAAGTTTCAGAGGCTGAGCTCCCCTATGGATCGACCCTCTGGATCTATACAATCCACAGGCCCTCCTGCCTCCGCCTGATTGAATCCCACGCAGAGGGCCTGTGGAGAGGCTCTGATAACCGTATGCCATTGTCCAGATGCTCACCTACAGTCACAAAGTGGGGGTAAAGAGACTGCAGAAGGGGGTAGCAGAAGCTTTTGACTTACTGCCAGTTTACAGCTCCTGAGGGGGAGGGTTAGATTGGCAAAAAAAACCGAGATACGCCTGTTAAAATAGCCAAAAAATGAAGTTTGTTTCATTTATGAAGTTAAAGAGCTGCTTCCTTTGAGCTGAAAGACAGACATAAACCTGGCTGATCTATTCTTGAAACAGGATATAAAAAGAGAGAATTTTTTTATTGATTAGATTTCAATAACACATTCTGACCAACTGCTTGGAAACAAAACTGAAAGGTGATGTAAGAGACTTTGAACGTGGCTTGGTTGTTGGTCTGAGTATTTCAGAAACTGCTGATCTACTGTGATTTTCACGCACAACCATCTGACAGACAGATAATGGTCCGAAAAAGAGAAAATATCCAGTGAGCAGCTCTGACCTCTGGCCTTGTTGATGCTGGAGGTCAGAGGAGGATGGCCAGACTGGTTGGAGCTGATGGAACGATTACAACTCGTTACAACCGAGGTCTGCAGAAGAGCATCTCTGAACACGGCTGGGCTACAGCAGCAGAGGACCAACCGGGGGTCACTTTCTCAGCTAAGAACAGGAAACTGAGGCTGCAGTCCACACAGACTCACCAAAACTGGACAATAGAAGATTGGAAAAACGTTGCCTGGTCTGATGAGTCTGGATTTCTGCTGCAACGTTCGGATGGTCGGGTCAGAATTTGGCATCAACAACATAAGCTTGGATCCATCCTACCATGTATCGACGGTCCAGGCTGGTGTGGGACATTAGTACAAACTAATTAGTACAAACTGAGCATCATGTCAAGACCACAGCCTACCTGAGTATTACTGCTGACCATGTCCATCCTTTTATGACAAGTGTACCATTTTCGGATGGCTACTTCCAGTAGGATGTCATAAAGCACCAATCATCTCAGACTGGTTCACTGAACTGGAGAGGCCTCCACAGTCACCAGATCTCAGTCCAGTAGAAACCTTTGGGATGTGGTGATGGAGAAAGGAGGACTACCTGGTGAGACTCCAGAAGAGAAAGTTTCAACCAAGAAAAGACTCTGAAGTTTGAAGTTGCCCACATGCAGAAACCAGTTGCCTTCATCCAGTCGGATGAAGCAAAAATTGAGCTGCAGAAACAACAATCATGTTTGGAGGAGTCAAGGTTAGATTGTAGACCAGTGGTGGAAGCATCACGCTGAGGCTGAAACTTCCCTTTGGGATCAATAATAACTGAATTGAACCTAAACAGGACAAAAATACCCAACATGTTTGGTAAGACAGAGAGATTGGAAACTGGAGTCAGACTGGAATGCAACAGAAGGTGCCAGTTGAGAATAACAGAGTGGAAATGGCACAGAAAAGCTCATTACTGGTGGGTAGAGCAAAGAAAGCTAAACAAAAAGAAACTAAACTTGAGCTGAGACAAGGAATATCGCAAGGTGGCAAGAAAGATCGATGAAAGAAAAAGACCAAACCAAAATATAGGTTCTGGAATGGAGTTCCCAACATCCTGACCTTCATTCATTAGAAAACCTGTGGATTTTTGATAAAGGAATGATTTGGAAATGGGAAATGAACCAATCTGAATACAATTACTCTTAAAGTCTTAAATATGCATACATTTTAACACACATATGTTGGTTAAAATGTACTTTTTATGCGCCTCCTTCAGTCTCAGAAGAGTCAAAATGACCCAAAGTGGTTTAGCTTCTTTCTCACACATCACTCAATCGTTTCAGGAAGGATGAAGCATCACCTTCATGAATTTTGATGAAAAATAGATGCAGATCCTCCTGAAACCCAAGCAAGGTGTCTGTGCTTACAGCGTGAAGTAGCGCAAATCAAGTCAAACATCGGCCCTCCAGCTGAAAAGAGAGGAAGCATTTCTTCTTGGTGTAAACATATTCATGAAACACCTGATCTTAGACTCTTTTCATGTCACCTATGTCTGAGAGCCGCAAAACACGAGGGGGGAAAGAATCAGACATCAAACGGGGATGAAAGGGGCAGCATCGAAAGTTGACTGTGACAATCCCTAATCGCGGGCGAGAGATGTTGTAGAGGAAACAGGTTTATACCCACACCTTGTCAGAGCCGTGTAATTCCTCACGCCGCCGGATTTCTGGACATCCTACCTTTAAAATGTAAACATGGACCAACGCCAATCGCATTAAGGCCACAAACGGAGCAGACGCCAGGAAAAAGGCTTTAACACACAAAGGCTCATTTTTCAGCCTGAAGCTGTTTGCCAATCTTGCTCTGAATACACCCTTCAGTGGCTCGAGCACCTTGAGGTGAGCTCGTCTCTAATCATCATTTGATGACAGAAATCTGCAGGCAGGAAAAAAAAAATCAGAACCAAGGAGGAACACAGTTCCTTAGCAACGGGCGTCGGTAGTCCAAACAATTTCATTAAAGCGTGGCACCTCTTAGCAGGTGGGTGAGTGTTAGAGGAGATAAACATTCATGAGCAGATTGGCTGTGGTATTTGCCAACATCACAATTGATGATATCAATTTGTTTGTGTAGCAGCTCAAATATTGTAAGTGGATTAAGCAAAGGTGTCAGGGATAGTGAAGGAGTGTATCAGGATGTCTTGTTTTATTTAACCGATGAGGGGAAAATTCAGCAGGCGTTTTATTTGTTTTAGAGGATCTGAATCGTTTCAATCTGAAGGATAATTTACATTATTTATGTGAAATACATTCAGAAGAGTAACAGCAAAAAGATTAGGACATACTGTTTCATCTTTTGGTTTCATACAAGATATGCCAATTTTAGCTAATCCATAAAATAGCATTGTAACATTAGCATGCTAAGGTTAGCATGCAAACATTCACCCCTAATTTTGATTAGCTTATTCATCCAAAAATTTTATTTATGCAATACAAATTGGTGAAGACAAACAGGAGCAAAATATGCCAATTTAAACTTGTCTTGATTCCTAATCCATAAACTAGCATTTTAATATGAGCATGCTAACATTAGCATGTACCCATAATTGTGATTATTTTATTTATCCATAATATATCATTTATGTCATATAATCTAGAAAACAAAGGTTTTACAAACAAGGAACAAAATATGGTAATTTTAACTGTGGTCTTGCTGGCTAATTTATAAGCCAGCATTATAATATTTGCATGCTAACTTTAGCATGCAAATATTCACCTGTAATTGTGATTATCTTATTTATCCATCATGTATAATTTGTGTTATATAAGCTTGGTGATCAAAGGTTTTACAAACAAGGAATAAAACAGGCCATAATGAACTTAAACCTTTAGCTGCTTGAGCCTAGAATTAGCATGCTAATTTTAGCCTAGCATTAGCATGCTAATGTTAGTATGCTAACGTGTTAAACTGATTTTTGTTTAAATATTACATTCTTTATTCATATAAAAATGATTCAGATTAGTTAATGTTTGGTTAATGGATTTGCTAAATGTGACTTTTACATTTGTTCAGAGTTAAACATTTAAGAGAAAATAAATTATTGAATACATTCAGATACGGCAACATATCTGTAAATATTAGAAAGCTTCCATTCTTCTTCCAGTTCAGGCACAAGGTTATTGCAGGATTACCAAGGAACATGTACGAGAATCAAATTTTAAATTATAATTATCAAGTTTAAAGATAATATTTATCACAGCATGAGCTAAACTGAATTCAAACCACATAATCAGATTAATATTCTTAACACATCATTAATCTCTGTCTTCTCTGCACACTCAGGTGCTCAAGTTCTGGTCTTTCACCTTTGTTTTTTGTTTTTCCATCCATCTGAAAATGACTAATCTGGTGATGTTCTCCCTGAACCTGCACTGTAAAAACAAGGTACAGTTTAACGTCTTCACCTGGATTTTCACCCTTCAAAACACAGAACCTGCACTAATAGATAACCTCTTCCCTCCAACAAGAGCTCAGGTATGTTCCACCTGGCCTCACACGCACAAACAAAGGTAACTTATCTGTAACTTTGTCCCGGCCGCTAACAGGTAATGTGCAATAATTAACAGGATTTGTTTGGAGGGAGGTCAGGTGTCTCCACCTGTGATTTGCAACTTTATGACCAAAAACGTGTGTCCTCGTTCTTTATTCTTCTGCTTTTTTACTTGTGAGAGACAAAAAGCCAAGTGAAAACTGATCTGTTTGATTAGTTTTTGCAAGCTTCAGGTTTTATTTGGATTGTTAAAGCAAAACGAGCACCAGCAGCTAAATGACATGAAACGATTCTGATCATTATGAGAAAATACAACAACAAATAGAGTTCATAATTAATACGTAGCTATAAATTAGGAGATATTAGGTCATAAATATGAGTCACAATTATCTAACTGTTGTGGAAAACTTGTTAAATGTAAGTCAAAATAGCAACTTTTTATTATAAATGATACTAAGTACAATATATCTTGTATAGTAACTATACGAAGAATATAGTTACAGTAAGAACTTACAAATTAGACGTTTTCATTAAAAACCTGGCATTATTTCTCATTATGTGATGATTTGTATCAAATGAGAAACAATCTAATTACAATTTACTATTAGATTAGATTATAAAATACTAAATTTTTAAAGAAATAATTGGTCATAATTAGGTGCAAATCCATTGTTATTACATGCTAAGTCGTGGCTGATAGTGTATCATAAATACAACATGGCGTCTCATAATAACTGAGTACTTGTTTATTATTAATATATTATTGTATTATTTCATAGTTATGAGACACCAAGTCATATTTTGAGACACAATATGAGCTATGCTTGTGATTTTCTAACTTCCATCTCTTAATTGTACGATGCTGGGTAGAAATATCATCACAATTTAACGTCCCATAATAATGAGACTATTATGTGTTTTGTTCTTGACTGTAAGTCTATGTTTGTTGGTCACATGTCATATTTGTGCTGCTTTAATTAGGTAATACTCCTGCTGTAATAGCAACAGGGAGGGATTTTTTTCATATCGTATCACATAATTAACACTTTATTACTCATAATGTTGAGATGCCAGGGGATGATCTTGAGTTAGTAACTCATTATTTTGAGATAAATTTGTATTATAATGACTTAAATCATCATTTTTATGGCATTTGCAGGAAGTGTCTCCAAGCAAACCTATGAATTTATGAATGCTGTCTGGGTTTAAGACTGACATAAATGAACTGCCAGCCCCCCTCACTCCGCCACTTTTCCCTTTGTCATCTTCTTGACGCCTCCAAAAGATGACATGGAAATACATGTGTAGGCAAGCCTGACAATGAGGAGCCATAAAGCAATAAAGCCAGGAGAAAAAGGGGAGATGGGGACCTTGGAGTGTTTGTCACTGTCATGTTTATTGATTAATGACAGGGGGAACGATTGAGAGGTCCTCAACAGAGGGGCAGGGGGAGACAGACAGACACCACCTCATTTGTTGAGGCGAATATTCAGAAACAAGACGTGCACAGGCATTTTTAGCCTCCCATTTCTCTCATTGTATTACATTAATCAAAGGGCTTCCAGGACGTTTATCTGAACAGTGTGTCACCATGACGCTCTGCATGTTAGGACAGAAAAACAGCCAAAAAATAAATAAAAGCCGTCCTTTAAGGGTGTCTCTGTCCTGACAGCGGCATCAATTGTCCTGTCAGAAGGGATCGCAGCCACTGCATTACTTGGAAATTAACACGTAGACTTTATGTGAGTGCCTGTCTCCTCACTTCCTGCCATGCCTGAGTCGCAGAAACAAATAATTGAATTGGTACAAGTACATAAAGCATTCCCAGCGGCTAATGTAACCGCCGTAACTCGGTTAACGAAGGCAAGGCCGCAGGCGAGGAGTGGGGTTATAGGAAGAAAGGCCATGCAGATACGAGGCGTCGTTCTCCTTTCGTCCACCATCTGTCGGTGTGTTTCGTCTCTCACCGCCGTCCCCCGCGTCGCCCTCCATGCCTCCCTCCCTCTTTAATTGGAGGTCTCCGCCTCTGCCGTGCCTCACCTAAGATGCCGGGGAAACCTAAGCTGTCACAAAGTGTGCTTATTAAAATAGACGGGGGAAGATAAAAGCCTAAACTCCCCGATTTTCACAAAGCGCCGATGACTGTCTGAGTGCATCAGTCGTGGCTTAACGAGACACTCCGACCCTGAAGCAGTAAAAAAACACGGAGGGAGGGAGGATTGTCTCCTGATAATCATACTCCAAATCACTTAATGCACCACGTTGTAGAAATGTGAAGGAATTTGTCTTGGAGCCACGTTAAAGAAAACAAGCTGACAGCTTTTGAAGTGTGTTACTGTATGATCAATGGAGGCTTCCAGTTTTATGACTGTCGGCATAATGAACATTGAACTTAGCCTTCAAAATAAAAGGAAGGATACAATATTTCCTTTTGAGTAATATTGATTTGTTTAGTGGAGCAGATGATAAAAACTCCATTCACAAAGACAGAAACCTACGTCTGATTACATAACCTGTAACTCCTGGCAAAGTAACTTTTAATTTATAGTAAAGTTACCTGTAATATCCAGTAAAGTAACAGTAACTTCTGGTAAAGTAAGCAGATATATATTGTGTTTTATGTTACTTTAAATGGCAAATATTAGAAATAAGCAATTATAATAAATGTCATTAATAAATAAAAATCTTAGTCAAGTTTTTGATGGAGGTTTTGAGATGCAAAGCCAGCAAAATATAAAAAAAGTGCATATTTTATAAATCCAACAGAAGAAACTGACTGTAATTACATATAGGTCCACTTTAAACTGTTGCCTTGGTCACAAAAAGTGAATATAAATGAACATTTTAAATGTTTTTACAAGTTTAACTCATTACCAGGTTTGAGAAACATCAGCTGAGGCTGCATAACGTCTCAGCATCAAAGCGGATCGGCGGAGTTGCATCAGATGTTTTGCTGTCGATAAGCATGAGAAATGATTTGAATTCATGTGCTGTCATGATGTTCCACCTCTCATCTAGTGTCTAATCAGGAATCAGTACTTCACGCCACCATTTTTCAACACAACGAGAAGCTAACCCTGGAGATCCCCAAACGCAGCTTATCTTCCTCCAGCTCCGTTTGTTACGCACTTTATTTATTTATTTTATTTTTTTCCAGAAGCTTTAGCCTCTCATTAAGTCAACTGAGCAAACTGCAAGCCTCTATAAACATCAAATCTATAAATTGCGCGGACGGCCTTTACGCTAGGTCTCAGACAGCCGCTACCCTTTGATGAAAACTTCTGGGACAAAAACAGAAAAAAAATAAAATAACTAGAGATTCTCAGGCAGAGAAGAAGAGAAAAAGTCTTGTTTTGACACCGAGATTAATTTACAAGTTTTTCCCTCACTGGCATAAAAGAAGGGGCTGAGAGAGAGAGGGGGGGGGGGAAGGAGCAGAAAGATGAGAGAAGCTTTTGATATTTATTAGGCCTGGACCTCACCAAAGACCTCTCCCAGGACTGCCGATGTGACAATTAAGCCAGGTTGTGCTTTGACACTGTTTCCATAGGCAAGTGGCCAAAGTATATCTCCAGTCAAAATATCCATGCCAGCTAACAAGCTTGTTCCCTCTCCGTAGAGCTGAGAAGAAAGGGAGGCTGCAGCCTTGAGACATGAACAAAAAGAAAGAAAAAAGAGGCTGAGGGGCTCGGCGGTGATGTCGGGCGTCGGAGGGGAGGAACGGGGGCATTTCTTCACCGACCAAGCCGCTGGAGTTTGCTGAAGAAAACGGTGTCAGCAGCTCCATGTGATCAAGGTGTTGTGCATTGTGTCCACCGCCAACAAGGGCTGACACAATGCGCAGCCGGATAGAAAGCAGGCCCCTGGGTTCGCCAGAACTCGCTTTTGTTGCGCCTTAATGACCCAGCCTTGATTCCACCCAGAGCGCTGGCGGCTCTCGCTACACCTTTCCTATTTAGCCCTCAGTCATGTCAGCTCGCCTCTATCTTTGCTCAATCTTCTCCCTCATTTCACTCCTCTGTTTTTATTCTCTGGGTGTGTGTGTGTGTTTGGGTGAGTGTGTGTGTGTGTGTGTGTGTCTCTTGTCTTAGAGGAGCTCCCCGCTACACAATGGCCATCTAAACTCATTAAGAAAATTCAGTAAAGAGCCATTAACAAACGGGATCTCTTTGGCCAGAGATATCAGGTCTAATTAGGTGACCGTTCTTGACAGGGTTGCAAAAACAAAAGGCGCGCTCGCATCTGAAAAGGTTCAGGTCCCGCAAAGGGCCTCACATTTTTTCTCTTCATCGCAGACTAATGACTGTGGGTTTAACAACAAAAAAAAAGAGGGGAGGAAAAAAAAAAAAAGCACCTTTCTTTCCTGGGAAGGCGACGAGGAAAGGTTCCTCCCAAACAAAAGCCCTTCCACTTCGGGACCTTTCTTCCTCCCCTCGCCAGGTGATTCGCTGTCCTCATTTACCAGACAATGAGGCCCACAGACAGACGTATTGTCAACACTTTGCATGGGCTGCTAAATGGACTGCATGCCAAGCCGGGTATTCCAGGCCCCGACCCCCCGCCCCCATCGCCAACCTCTTCTCACAGTGTCAAGTACGCCGCTGATTGCTACTGGTTTTGTTCTGCAGGAATGTGTTGTGGTGGTTGGTGTACCAGGTCTGCCAGGAAGGAAGAGTCTATGGCTTATGAGCCTTTAGTTCATGGTTCTGGGCTGTTTGGAGACGCAACCTGGTGGGAAATGAGCTGAAGGTTCTGTCACAGGATAGGAATGTGGTCAGTTTGGTTCATCTACCTTCTTCCAGACTTTACTTTGGGTCATGAGCCTGGAACATCCTGGAAACAAACGATTGAAATGAGCGTCCGATGTAGAGCGACTCTACATCGGACGCGCTTAGAGGTATTATCCAGCGACATCTAGAAGTCCAGCCATTCATCTTCCTGTCCAGATTGAAAGTTGTCCATGTGCAGTGATCCACATTTACCATGAGCCTTGGTCTCCGATTAACGCTCTTTTTGTTTGATTGGTCAATATTTGTCCGTTTTTGGAGTTTTGTCAATCTTTATTGCAGACTTTGTGCCAAGTTTTACTTAATTATCTACTTATCTATTTAAATTAGTTCAATCTTCTTTTTGTCCATTTCTTTTCTTTTTCTTATGCAAATCTTACACAATTGTGAAACATTTATTTATTTATAAAGCTTTTAAAAAATGTATCTATATTTTATTTATAGAGTTGGTCATATTTTGTATTCATAAGTTATTTTATGTGATCATTTTTATTTACCTATTTAAATTTTGCACAAATCTTTCATTTATCTATTTATTTAACAGTTTTACTTCTTATTTTACCCTTCTAAATCCTGGTAGGTTTTATTTATTTGCTTACTTAATTTCTAGATTTTGCTGAATTCTTTTCCAGTTTTGTTTCAGGTTACTTATTTTCTATTATTTTACATGCAGATTTTGTAATTTTGATGATTTGTTGACCACTTGGTTGCTGCTGCAGTTTCCTACAGATGTTGTCTAAACGTTTTGTGCTTTTCCCTCCGTCTTCCTGTCTGACCTGCACAGGCATCAGACGAGTGAATCTCTGTGCCTCTGGATGTGAAGAGTCTTTCCTCTGCCTTGTTTCCCATCACTGTCTCGTTTCATCTTTGAATAATGTCGAACTTCAACTTTGCTTCCTTTCTGTCGTCCACATCTGAATCTATTTATGGTCAGGACCTTTTGCAGAGCGAGCCATCCGTCCACGTTGGAATGAAAAGATCTTTCAGCGTAGTGCATTGTGAAGACAGATGACGCTGACCTTTGTTCAGCTTTATATCGCATGTGGCTGCGTGAAATATACCGCTTCTGTTTCCGGCGAGAAGCTCAGCATAAATAAGACAGAAAAACTTTGACGGGTCTTTATTTACTCAGACATTAATGGGCTTTTTTTCTGCTCTTTGCTATGATATGTTGCGTTCGCCATGGGAAATGGATCCAGCATTCAGATGCTTTTCCAGGAATTGATGCAAACGTTGTAAAGAGAGTTCCGCTAACAGAGGGTTTATCAAGTAAACCACTCTTGGAAATTGCATTTTCTCTGTTACGTTGAGTACTTGTGTAGATGTGTGTGCACTTATCACAGCTCCTCACTGGATTTAGTTCCATGCCGGTTGTGATCGGACACATTCTTGACCTTTTTCTGCAGGTTTCACACCAAACAACCTCAGATTATGATCTCCTGGTTGGCTTTTACCCCCAGACTAAAGAATGTTCCCATGTTTTACCCTCTCCGATCTGGTTGCATCGAGGAAAAAAAGAAACCCACCAGCTACAGTAACACAATCAAGCAAATGGCCCGTGGAAAACTCTGATTATTCCCTCGATTTTCCTCTTATCTTAAATAAAGCTACAATCACACCTATAGTTTGTTTTCGTTGGTCCAAACCGGAGTGGAAAATTTGATTTTAGCTTCACACTGCCCAGTAACAGGGCAGCCGTGGCTTGTAAATAAAAGCTGGTGGAGATGTTTTCTCCCAGGCTTTCCAAGCTGCTTCCCATTGGCTCCCAGTTGTTGGTTTTTATTGTAATTTTTACAGAACATGGACTCTTTAAGGTGCTAAAAAGGTTAGTTTGTAGGGTACATCCTGCAAACTTTACAACTGTAGCTGCTGAACTTCACTAACTACGCTCCTGCCTGATAAACTGACCTCACTGTGCATCACTGGTGATATTTCCTAGCATCACCCACTATTTTATGGATTTTTTTTTTACACTGACAAATCGGCTTTAATCTTTCTCCACATCCCGAGGTGCACTTGATGCTGTCAGCCACCTTTGTTGTGCAAAACCCAATCCAAGTCATACATAAAACATGGGTTCAAGGGCAGCACATGTAACAATGGCCTAACTGTGGAGGAGTGCGGTCTGTATTGTAAATAAAGAGGGTGAAGAAATATTAGTAGTGATAAGGTGTCAGTGATGGCGCGCTGCTTGGAATAATAGAAGGGAGCATCAGATGTGTGTCAGGGCTGACGGAGACCTGAACATCTCCACCAGGCCCAGAGGTGATGGAAACGGGAACGACTAATATTTAAAGTGTTCACACAAACAGCAGAGTTCCAACATAAGCATCGGAATAACTCTTTGGAAAAATATCTAGATTATATTTCTGTGACTTATGCTACGCTGTTCCTTCCTTTTAAATCCAGTAGCGGGCAGCACTAACTAAGAAGTTACTTATGCTAACCGTAAAGCACTGATGATAAATATTAGCTCCACTGAGACTAAAGCACAACAACAAACAATATTTAGGAGAAGCTAATGCTAAAGCTAAACACCAGCCTATGTAGTGAAAGCTCACGCTAAGGATCTGCTCTAACAGGTGTTTACTGGACTCTAATTATGATGTGCGATATCAATATGGTGTAAGCTAATGCTAAATCGATACACCTGTATGATACTTAGCCAAAGCTAACGCTAAAGTACTTCACCAACACAGTATTTAGCAAAGGTTAATGCTAGACGTTACACTAACAGGCATTTAGCAGGAGCTAAGTCTGAAACAACGCACCAAAACAGTATTTAGCAGAAGGTAATGCTAAATCGCTACACTCACAAGTTTTTAGCGTAAGCTAACTTTAAGCGATGCACCAACATGGTTTAATGGAAGCAAACGCTAAAGCACTGCACTAACAGGTATTTGGCAGAAGCTAGCACTAAATTGCTACCATAACAAGTAGCTAACTCTAAAACCCAAAGGATCTACCAGAAGCTAATGCCAAAATGCTAATGTACCAACCTCAACCATGTTGATAACCGACATCTGTATTTGTCCATGATGGATGGATGGATGGATGGATGTGGTTGAGGTCAAATGTGCTTCCAGTGTAATAGTCAGGAGTCTCCATAGTGTTGTATCATAAAAGAGCAATAAAATCAGTTTTATTGTATTCATTTAGAAACCTTCTGCTTATGGAACCGGTTCGGACTCAGACTGGTGACACTTTTCTCTTTAGTGCTTCCTCTCTCTAATAGCCAGGTCATGAATATTCATCCTTATTCTGCTTTAGAGACCTAACAAGACACAAGCTCAGACCGTCAGTCAGTTTCAGCTGAACCTGTGTGTGAGCCTGGAAATCCACCCGTCATCTCCTCACACATGAACTCCTGCATTCCTGAAACTCTGTTTGCAATTTGCAGCTGCAAATTAGAAGCACAAGTCATCTGTTTTCCATATTCCTGCTGTCAGACCAGGAGCGGGCCGGTACCCCCCATGTACACACACAGTGCTGCTCAGCACTTGATCTCTGAACTCTCTCCTGCTCCCAGTTAGCCGGGTTGTACTTGAGAAACTCATCGACTTTCAGGTGGAAGAGCAGAACATCTCAAGCACAACCTGCAGATTGCAAACACTTGTGACTCTTAAAGGTGACCTTCACTCTATGGGTTTTACAATACATCTTCATTATATATTTTTGGCCATGGTACAGTGCATATACTGCAAAAATACAAAATCTCACTATGTAATTTTGGTCTAGTTTCTAGTGAAAATATTTTATTACACTTGAAATAAGTGTAATAATAATAATAAACTAACTTAAAAGTAACACTTCAGCAAGATGTATAGAGGCTTAAGTAAATAATTCCTTAATATTGACAAAAAAACTCATGTTCTATTGGCAGATAAATTAATTTATAATCTGGGAAAATGTCTTGTTATAATTTAAATAATCTGCCAATGGAACAAGTAAATTTTTTCCACAATATTAAGGAATTATTTTCTTTTAACCAGCCTCTGTTGATCTTGCTAAAAAGTTACTTTTAATTTAGATTTTTCTTCTTTCAAGTTTGCAAAGATACTTCAACTAGAAGCTAAATCAAAATACTTGGTAAGATATTGTGTTTTTGCAGTGTACAGCTGTAAAACCAGCTGGACAAGCCTGCTGGAACTGAGCTTGGGTAGCTAGGTAACGGGCAGAACTCTGCTTGGGTTGCTAGGTAACGGGCGGAACTCTGCTGGAGTTGCTAGGTAACGGGCGGAACTCTGTTGGAGTTGCTAGGTAACGGGCAGAACTCTGCTGGAGTTGCTAGGTAACGGGCAGAACTCTGCTGGAGTTGCTAGGTAACAGGCGGAACTCTGCTGGAGATGCTAGGTAACGGGCGGAACTCTGCCGGGGTTACTCGGTGAGGAGCATTGCCTGCTTGTTTGTGACATTACATTCGAAAGGCTTTTGAAACTCCTCGTTTTCCAGACACCAAAAAACATTTATTTCCAAAATATATGACTGATCGGTGTTTTTAAGCACTTGGGCTGTGTTTAGAAGCACTAGAGACCCGAATGGAAGCACAAAACCATGCAAAAAGTTTTAATTTTGCATTTTACATCCACTTTAACACTTACAAGGACTCTGAACCTGACAGGCCTCCGGTTGTAACACACTGCAGACCTAATCTGTAGAGGTTGTCTGTCTGAATCTGCTTTATTTTCCCGCTTATGTGCATACCTTTCAGAGTGGCTCATTCACAGTGATAATGCAGCGGCTCTGTGAGAAACTCTGGCAGAGGTGACGTGTTCTACATGTTCTCTGACAGCTTTATGGGCTCTGTGGCTCGCGTGGGGAGCCAGATTATGGGAAAGGAAACGCGCATACACTCTTGGAGACACGTTCGCTCTGGCTGTGTTCCCACATGCAACAGTCAGGTGAGGTCCAGGGTTCACTGCTTGTATTATTAACAGGAACAAGCCGGCGGACCTGGAGTAGAAAGCTGAGGGTCAACAGACTCTGGAGGGGACGAGTTCACGGTTGTAATTATCTGAGTGGACGTGTGTGTGTGTGTGTGTGTGTGTGTTTGCTCGACTCAGATCCAGTTTTCTGCTCTGTAGAAAAGCAGAGTTTCCCCATTTTCTGTGTAAAGCAAGTAAATGTAGACAAAGTATTGTACTATATGTAAACCTGCAGTTAAAGATGTTCACCATTTCTATTAACAGATGGAAAAATATGAATCTTTAACCTTTTATTACAGTTAATTGATGCAATAATACTCCGGCTAACATTTTTCTTTAATAAATTGTGTTTAAGTTTTCCATATGTTCCATATATTTTCCAAAATATTTGTCTTTTGATCTTATTTTTTTTGTAGAGCAAATCGAAAGTATGGTCAGGAAAACAAAGCTAGCTCAAATACTTATGAGCAAAACTATTTTTGCTGTCATTACATTGGAATCCTGGCATTTTCAATTCTTCAAATTGTTAATTAGTTCGTGGATTTTTTTATCAAGCATATCTAAAATATTCTTAGTAAAATTCAACTTGAGAACCTAAAATACATTGCAGCTATGCTACTGGACATGCTATTGGCTGGCATTTGCAAAGCAGCCAATACATTTGGTGTTGTAACTATTAAAATAGTCTCAAGATTTGAATAATTTTACCTATTTGTGGGCAGGAGTTGTCCTTAACCCATGTGAATATTGGATAGTAAACACATAGTAGACAATACTAATCATTTATGGGCATTCCAATAATAATAAACTGTCTTTTTTAACTTAGTTTTATGTATATTTAACAATAAATAGTGACACTTTTGGGTAGTTCTTCTTCTGTCTCTTACAGCTCTATACATTTCACCTCAGACACGTAGATAAAAATAAAATAAATTGAATTTTAAAAAATCCTAAACCAGTTGGCCAAGCGTGCTGGAACTCGGGTTGCTAGGTAACAGGCGGAACTCAGCTTGGGTTGCTAGGTAACAGGCAGAATTCAGCTTAGGTTGCTAGGTAACAGGCGGAACTCTTCTTGGGTAGAACGGGCAGAACTCTGCTTGATAAGATTTTGTGTTTTTGCAGTTTAGTTTTTAGCTACATAATTGATCAGAGTGTGAATTATCAAATGCCATTGAACAGGACCTAGAGAATCTCAGCTTCCTTCACCTTGTATGCACAAAATTACAAAATTAAATTTCTCCTTCAGTTGCGTCTTTGTTTAATTTAAAGAAGATTACGCCCGGTTTCTTCAGAAAAGCAGAAGTTCTGGGTGTTTATCTGTTCGATGCTTAGAAACATGAATGACCTTGATTTAATGAGTCAAAAAATGAGGAAGGAATTGTCGACAGATGATGAGCAGATGTTTGGAAAAGTTGAAGCTGCCACATGCTTCCCATTTTCTGCTCAGGACTCGGGACACTCAGAGAGGAAGTTTGTCCATGTCCAAAACCTCCGACCAGGTGCTCCATCCGAATGGGAAGACTATTAAATGGACTTAATGTGGATCTTTGCTCCTTGGTGGGTAATTCAGAGACCTCTGGGACTCGGCTGCTCGTCCAACAACACAGCAAAGTAGAAGAACAGGTTTTCCTCGGATTTCTATTGTAATTTTCGTGTGGAGTCCCAGATCTGTAGATGTAAATGTAAGCTGATCTGGGGGGATAAAAAGCAAAAAGCCCCACATTATCTGACTAACAACATCCTCACCATCAGCGCGGTAACTCCACACCGCGCCGTTCCATTACCGTAGGACTCGGACATCAGTGATATCTGTCACAGATTCAACATAATGGTTTCAGTCCCTGTCTGGAGGAAATCTACATCTCACCGCCGTTAAAGCCCATAAGAAACAAGAAAAGCATTTGACTGCAGCAGTTGGAACTCCTAATTAGGTTGAAGTAGGTCTCTTTGAAGCGAGGTGTTGGAGAAAAAGCAAAATGTGAAACATTTTGGGCCTCATTATAAGTTATCTAAAAGGCAAGAGGCTCGTGATAATGAGGGCCATGCAGTGGGACGCGACGCGGTGGGAAGAGAGCGGCTAATTGTGTCAAATGGCTGGAAGTATTTCACTTTGATTTACAGGAGAAAATAAAGCAAAGATGCGCAACCCGGGTGCGGTGAGCAGCGTCTGGGAGTAAATGAGGAAGAACTAAGAACTTCTTTTCTGGAACAGATTATATCAGCTGTGCCTCAATCACAACGTAATAACGAAAGGTAAAAACAAGGAAAAGTCTTCAGTTCAATTAAGTTTATTTAAATAACAATGTCGTCCATCACACATACATTCCAGTTTATCCTAGTTATTAAAACACCTCAATTAATTATTTTAAAAAAGTTTCTGTCACAATTTACAAAATTAACACATCATTTTTTTTAATAAAAATATATCTCAACTTTATTGAAAGTAACCAAAACAAACACATATTAAAATCTGCAAAACTAATAAAAAGTAAATATTAAAAATATAAAAGTAAAACAGTTACATTTTCCTAAAATAACCAAATCAATTGTTTAAACAGTATAACATAAAAAGTATAGAAAACAATATTAACAAATACTTAAACAAATTAAGGTTAATTATTGTCAATAAAGAAAAGTGTTACCATTCAGAATTGTTCATACCTAGCACATGTAAAAAATAAATGAAAAACAATATTAAAAGGACAAATAATATAATTACCATTGCCATTAAAGATAGAAATAATCTTTTATCAACACATATTTTCTAAATGCATCATTTTTGCCATTGTCCCATTTAAAAAGTCGACATCTGATCGCTGTATAAATCGATTTATGTTGGATAAAAACATCCTGAAAACACCATCAGTTCTGTCCCATTCAGCTGATTGCTCCACAGTTTGTCCTCAAGTTGCATAGAAAACATGGTATGGATGCAATCGGCTGCATCAGTAAACTCTGAACTGTAATTCCAAGTTGAGATAAGAGGTTAAGAGGATGGAGGAGAAAGAGGGAGGAGGATGTTTCATCGCTGAAATAAAGAGAGGAGATGTGGCTTTGACAAAGCTTGAATGCCTTGTTTTCACTCGCTGACAGCCAGAATGGAGCAATCATCACCGATTCGCCTCGGCGGCTGATCACAATTTACCTCTTGAACAAAAAGCTCATTTCAGCAGCAGGAGTTAAAGTGCTGCGTACAGGTGACACTCGACGGGCCGCGCCATCTGCATTTCAAAGCTTTTTCCTGCTTCGTCAGCATAAGTGCTGACTCTCAGCTTTAGTTTGGAGGCAGCTGATTGTAATAAAGCCGAAAACAGACAGTGAGCGTTGTTTTTACCAACATTTTATTCTGTTTACAGCCTTAATTCAGACAAGAAACAACACTGGATTACATCTAAAGTAATGTAGGATACGCACAAGCCACTTGCAATTATCAGCTAAGTACATTTTTAAAACCTTCCCAAAATTTCAGGTTTTGAAGGTCACCAACTTTGACCTTTTGATTGTATAAATAGCAATCAAAACTTTCTTAAACTTTTTAGTTTCATTTTTGGCACTTTTCTTATTAACTTTCATAAATACATTCCAACTTCTACAAGTAAACATGTCGCCATAGTGTTACGTAAATGCTAAGAAATGCACCATCGTGTTTTGCTAATGAGCGGAAATTGTAAACTCTCCTGAATTTCTGACTAAAAAAATTCAACATGTTTTAATAAGTAATAATTTCCTAGATTCAAGTTCTGCCTTTAAATGCAGCATAACTTAGCATAATATCTAAATTATGCTAGCTAAAATCTACCAGTTAGCATGTAAAACCATCTTAGCTTAAAGCTTTGTTATTGTAAAACTGTAAGCTAACAAGTTGAGTTAAAGTTGGATAAATTTGTTTGAGTATTTATAATTAGTTTTATTGTTTGATAACAGAAACAGAAAAGTATTCAAATGTACCTTTTGTAACTTTGTGAAAAAGTACAAACTTGGACAATAGCGAAACTAATGCTAGCCTCTAAAAGCTAATGCTTTTAAAAGCACATTTGCCACCACAAATGTGCTTGCAAGAAAACCTAAAATCACTGTGTGTGGTACTCAGCTTTGTTCTGATAGGTTTAATAAATATCTGGGATGTTTTTTCTTGTGGTTACTGTCAATTAAGAGGAAGAAAATATGTTATAGCAGCCAGCTATTGATTCTGATTAGGTTTGTTATGCTAACCCAGCTGAATATTTTGTGAATTTGTCATCTGGCTGCAAACACAAACTTTCTATTTGCACTTTTGCTACTTTCTATCTTATTAAACCCAAAACTCTAATTTCTGTCAAAGGAAATTTAGCAACTTTAGCAGTTGATTGGATAGATTCATTGCTAACAGTAGTTAGCCTGATAGCTTTTCAACTCTTTGCAACTGTTTCATTTGGAAAATGGACAGGAAGTAATTTCCAAATGCAATTTCTGATTTCTGGGACAAATTGAAACTAGAATAAAATGGCCAAAATTTTAGAAAACTCATTCTTCATTATTTTTGCATAAAAGAATTGGCAGTAATGGTGGGAATAATGTGGTAAGGAAAAGATACTGACGACATTGTTGGGCATTGCTGCCCAAACACTAAAGCAACAGATGATTATGCATCTGATTGTAGCTTTTCTGCAAAAGAAAGTCCTTTCAATGTCCTGAAACCCTTTTTTTTTTTAGGAAAGAATGTGTTAAAGCAATCAGTCACTTATTGGTATTGATCAAGCAGCCTGATACAAGCAGTAAAATCCTCCTGTAATCATGTCTGTGTTTACATATTTGGCAGCCGGCCCTGTGGTAATAATGCTCAGTGGGAGAACCTTTTAAAGAAAGGATTTGATGGTGCAGATTTGTTCAGATGTGGCTCCACTTTGAGCTGAGTGACTGATCTCTGTCCCAGACCTGTATGTTCCTTTTAGTTTACCATCCATCCAGCTTTATGTAAATATTCATCCGATTCCCTCCTTTATTCTGAGACGTTTTGCTCATGGAACATTTCTTTTTTTATTATTTGTTATCAGCTTTTAAAGCCTGTGTTAAATCTGAGGTAGCTTTCCCCGGCCAACCCAAACACATTCGCTAACGTCTTTGAAAAAATATGACTTCTCGCAGATATATAGTGTTCCACACCAGTTGGGAATATGGGTAAACATTAAACTGTGTGGCTCTAAGAAGGAGGCGTCTTTGCCAGCGATGCTCGTATGGAGTCATTCCTGGACCCGGAGGCCCGCTGAGGCGTCGGGATGTGAAGCGTTGTGATGCTTTAGATGCACCTAGCCGCAGCTAGGTGCGTTTTGTTCCAGTTGGTCATCATGTGGAGCTGATTCCAGAGGACAAAGTGAGGGAAATTACATGTTTTAGTGGAACGAGTTAGGAAGCTGACTGTAAGTTTTATTATATTTGGAAGCTCATCATTTAATTACACTGGAAATCCTCACTGCTTCTTTTTATTCTGAAGTGTTTTGCTTATTGAACAGAATAGGAATCTGTGAATCAGAGACTAGCTTCAGTGCCGTGTTTTCCACCTAAAAAAGCCTTACATGAGTTGACATGTTGAAGACAAGGTTGAAAATAAGGGTGCATTCACACCAGCGCTAGTTCGTTAGCCTAGTAAGTTTCTTACGCTTATGGCGAACTCTGATATGGACCAAAAAGCAAACTCTTTTTCCCTCTACAAATCTAGGTCTCTGTTTGGTTGTAGTGAGTTCTGGCATTGGATGACAGTGCAGGGCATTCTGGGTAAATACAACCAAAACAAATGTGAGAAGCTAGCGAGAGAAATGGCTCAATGTCTTTTACCAAAGACAGATAAGAAATCTGACCTTGTTCCATTTTTGTTTACATTTGTATAGAAAAACGTTGCGTTCATGTCTTATCTGTGTCATTTCCTTCAGTGATTGTTGGTGCAGCGCCCCCACAGGCGAGGAGGGGGAAAGGTAGCTCAAAAGCTGAAAATGTAACACATTTTTTGATCCCCATTTGAACCAAGGTGTGAAAACACCCCAAGTTAATAAAAAAAATTCTTTCAAACATATTAGGCTCATTTTATAGATAGTTTGCATCATTCTGTTGCCGTAAAAATCCAAAAGTCGCATAATTTTAACTTCCAAGTCATATGGAGTCGATTAGCGTGAATAGGTGAAACAAATATACATGTCATGGTAAAAGTATATGAGCATAATGACACACAGTTGGGTCCATAATAAGTGGTGGACTGAAGCAGGTAGCGGAGCTGGATGTGATGGAGCAGAAGTTGGACCTGTCAAATCCATCCATCCTGTTACTGTTGACACCAAGCAGGAAAGGCTGTGAAATACGACCTAATTTTGATGTCCACATTTTTCCGTCATATGGTTTTATAGCCTTATTTTATTCTAAGATTACACGTTTAAACGAAATAAATCGCTTGTCTCCATCAATAAAGCGAACGTAAATCAGACACGTATGAGGCATTACCTTCCCTTTAAAATCCCCTGGAAACACAAATCATCACATCTTGGAAAGCAGCGGCGGGCTGGGAGCTAACCAAGCGGAAAAGACGCCCAACAACCATGTTAACCTTCAGCAACACAGCGGTCCTGACAGCAGTGAAAACAGCCCGCTGCTCGCTGCGCGCCGGGATGACAGCAAACACATGCATGAAAATAGTCTCCCGGTCCGGACTCCACCTGCAGCTCGCAGCGCGCTGACCTCATGGATTACCTCACCGTGAGAACACGTCCACCAGGGACGCGTCCTACATGCCGACGCTGGACGGCGTCGCCCTGGATCTGCGATGCATGCGGCCTGTCGCATCCCAGATCCCTGCCTTAAATCACACGGCTGGATTCGGCAACAGCCGCAGCCGGGGGAGCTTTTTACAAGCCCCCTCGTAAATGTAGCGACCCGATGTTTTCAATTAGAGGTGAGCTGATGCATAAGCAGACCTTAACAAGTTTTCAACGAGTCCTACCTCTTGAGCCGCTGTGGAGAAATATGTCCTGCCAGGTGAAAGGCACCGGGGTCGGCCACACAAGAGCAGCCCCAGCTGGGAGAGGAGTTGAAGGTTTGATGTCAGCTCTGGGAGGAAATACTCCTCCACATGTGCAAACAGGAGGCTCTCAGTCAAACACTAGAAGTCTCCTGCTTGTTTAGGGTCACCAGTGATAGGCTTTCTAGTCTTATCTGAAGGAAAAATGCTAAAAATGTAAAATCAGACTGTTATTTAGTCTAAAGGTGACCCAAATAGACTGGGTCATTGGTTTATTGGTGAAACAAAACATGTTTTTAGTCAGAATTATTCTTAGATAATGAGATTTTAGTCTGCACTCCTTTCAGAATGAGTTGGTTTAGATAGTCCTGTCACTTTAAATATAAAGTGACTGGATAATCTATCATACATCATTGAAAAGCACAAGTGGAGCCTCCAGCAAGTGGTTTCTGAGTAGTACACCAACAGCTAAAACTCTTGTCTTTTCCAGCAGCCATTATACAGACCTGAGTGAACCTGACCCCCACACCTTCTTCAAATCAGACAAATATGGTTTCAAACATTTGTGCAGCAAAAATGTCGTGCCATTATCATTTTAAAGACATTAAGAAATGTTTCCTGAGGTCCTGAAAGGTCAACCAGCCTTCAAATCAGACAAAATTTGTGTCAGTCAACTCGACGACATTTGTGCAGCAAACGTTTTGTTTGTCCTGCTCAGGCTTTAAAGATATTAATATAAGTTTAAAGGTCAACCAGCCTCCTCACTTTTATGAAATCAAGCAGATTTGCAGTCAAACGTTTGTCCAGCACAAACGTTTGACTGCAGCACAAACAAAAATGTTGCTGCACAAACGCAGCTCTATACGGTTGACATCAATTTTGTCTGATTGGAAGAAGGCGGGGCTTCAACTTCACTCAGGTATTTTACCAAGGTAAAGCCAGTTGGCCAAACGTGCTGGAATTCTGCTTGGGTTGCTAGGTAACCAGGTGTAACTCTGCTGGGGTTGCTAGGTAACAACGCAGTGCCAGTGGAATGTGACTCAACTATGGGGAGGTTTTGACTCGTTTCCAGACACCATAACACATTAAATTATTGGCAAGAAAAATAGCTGGGTGTTTTTTTTAAATGCTTGCTTTGTTTTTAAAAGCAGTAGAAACCGAAATGGAAGAACAAAAACGTGCAAAATGTGAGTTTTGCATAATAGTTTCCATTTTAGGTTTTAGGACACGATGGCCAGATGAAGCTTTCTCTGCAGCTCGTCACAGATTCACACGACCTCAGAGTGACTCTCAGAGAGGGAGTGTCTGCTGACAGAACACGTCTTCGCCTATGAAAAGTTAAAGTTGCTCTCAAATGTGGCGTATTACACATTCAGGAGGCTATTTCTGTTGTTCTTGCTTGGAGAGTTGGGTTGTTCTGCTTACAGGACGGAAAGAAAGTTTATGTCTTTGACAGATTAGTGGATTAATACAATCACCTAAAGCTTTTGGATTGATAAAATGCTTAAAATGCTCAAAATAAATGCTTTTTATTTATTTTTTTCTCAAAATGATTCAGGTAGCAACGTTTGGTTAGTTTTCATTGGTAAGCTGTTAGCTGTTTTAAAATGGGAAAGACAAAAAAACATGCTAAAACATGCTACAAAAAGTTCCAGTTCCACATCACTTTCATTTAACTTATAACATGGGAAAGATGTATGATTATAAATTAAATAACCTGTTAGTAGAACTATTACTAAGGATTCAAGAGGTTTTGCATCCTGTTAAGTTTAGAGAAAACATTGCAAAAACACCAAATCTTAGCAAGTATTTCTGTCTAGTGTGTAGTGTAAACATCTCAACTTTTCAGCAAGAAAAATCCTTAAATATTGATAAAAATACTCATTCTACATGCAGATTATTGTCTTTGTATAAGAAGAATAATCTGCCAGTGGAACTAGAACTTTTGAAATAACTATGAAGTAATTATTAACTTAAAACCAGCTTCTATATATCTTCTGATATTTGCACTAGAATCTAGACGAAAGTCCTTGGTAAGGTTTTCTCCTTCGCTGGTTGTTGTAGCAAATGATCAAATGCTCCTCAGTGCGGTTAGAAAATCCTGCGTTGCAGGAAAACCTTTTAAAAAAACCGTCTCTGATTTAACCTGGAAATGAAGAATTGTGCGCCACGAGCAACTTTTCCTGCCTCTGAGGAGCTGACATTTCCCCGATGCCCTGACAGCAAAGGGTGTGTTCACGTTTGATATCCAAACAGGCATCAACACACACAGTCCGTGTGTGTTTGACTGCATTCATCACCCTGAAAGCGTGTCTCCACCATCCTGCAGTCAGCTTTCACCTTTGCAGCCGGAGTCAGGATTGATGTTATTACCTTATCAGAGGTGGAGGTGTCTGCAGAGAGGCCGGGAGAGAGAGGGGCGGCTGGCAGCCGACGGGACAGCGGGCGCATTTATCCCTCGCCGCCGGCTTATCAGCAGGCCTGTAAATCTACCTGACAGGTCTTTACAGGTGCCGTTAATCCCACTGATTCAATTCATTTCGCTAACTGCTCGGATGCGGCCGCTCGCAGCGGGGGAGATCAAACCGCTCGCCGCATTCTCGTCGTGCCGCGTTAGTTTGTGTTGTCCTGGTGATGGAAAGCCAAATCCACTCTCTCTAACGTGGAGATGAAAGGTGTAATGGAGCCGCCGTGGCAGCCAGATTATTCCTGCAAACATGTTTGTGCTGCTTTATTTGCTGCACACAGGCTGAATGTTATTTTCTGGGGAGAGATTTGCTCTTCAGGTATGCAGTTTTCAGCGGCGCGCCGTTACACTCTTGCAATCATTTGTACCTTGGAGGTGTTAAACTCTAATCTTATGCTGCTCAGCTGTAGAGGTGCCGCCGCTTTGATGGATTGATTCGTCAAAACTCCTAAAAGATGTTTTTCTTTGATTTCTCCTGACGTTTTGAGCTAAACTTTTTGAAATTTTAGGGGAAAAAAGGCCCAAATCTTCGGTATTCTAGTCTTTTTTTGCTTCTATTTTTGTGTTAAGTGAATAAAAGAACAATTTGTATTTATCAAATCATATTTTATATCATTTTCAACCATCTAACTGGTGTTTCTCCATCTTATGCTGTTCAATTAGTTGGTTGTTATTATTTTGTTAGTAAATATCCCATATTTAATTTTTTTTCTTCGACTAATTATGTTATATTTCATCTTGTCCAGCACTGCAGTTCCCCTCCAAACCACTTGGGGAAGCAGTGAAATATGCTTAGAAAGCATAAATCTCTAAATAGAACCTTATATTTAATCACTTTAAGAAAATATTGTGTCTCTAAATGGAGGAAATGCTACTTGACACGCTATTGGCTGGCGTTTCCAAAGCAGCCAATCCAGGAGCAGCATTCAGTTTACTGGGTGCTGATTGGAAGATGTTAGCTTCAACAGTATGCCAATACAGTTTCCACTGTGTATTAGTGCAAATTAGTGAACTATTAAAATAGGAAGCAACAAGTGTATCTAAAGGGAATCTGAAATATTCAGAAATGTTGCATATTTGTGGCAAATATCGGTGATCCACTGTGAGCTTCTACTTTATTATTGGTCCATATTATATATCATAAAGTACATTGACTTTAAATGTCATATTTTGCTCTTTTATATGATTTTACTTTGCATTTTATTCGGTTACAGCATCTTATGTTTTCATTTTTGATTTCATCTTGACTTTTCCTATGAGAACCAACCATGACTTGAGCTTTGGGAGCCTCAGTGGTTTTTTTAGTGAAACTTTAAAAGATTTCAAGCTGTGGAGAAGAGAGTTTTTCTGGGTCTGGTGAATGTTTCTTTGCAGGTGATGTGATTCTGTCAGTTCCTCCCCGAAGAGGCCAAAGAATCTGAATTTACTTAGTTTCTCAAAGGTGAATTAATGGGTTTTTAATTGAGCTTCAAACGGTTTTCCTCCTAGTTTTGCTATCAGTGGTCTGTCAGACAGTGCCCTGCAGATTCTCAGTCTGTGTTCACACTCTGAGCAATAACATCCACTGCTCAGCGATAATCAGGACCAAAAAAAAAAAACACGCTGGGGAAAACAGAAAAAAACCTTGACTGGACCGAATTTGAACTCTTCACCTTTGCCACCTGTCTGTGCTTCCTGATTCCACCAACAGGATCTCCGTCTGTCAAATAAACGTCCTATCTTCAGCCTTTATTTGTTCCCGTGTTCGACAGAGAATTCCCCGTCGTTTTATCCACTTTAAGTCGGGAAGGTTGACGTCCATGTCAGCAGAGCAGCAACCTTGTCTTTGTCAATGATGCCTCAGCAGAAAAACGCCGCAGAAACATGTCACCTCTCTGTTTTTTAAGGTCTGCTGAGCTCAGGCGTTTTCAGGCAGAGCGTTTTTTTCCCTAGCTTTACCCAACAGCCGAATGATAATCACACTTCCTTCCTAAACGCAGCCCCCCGTGCTTCTCACCGGTGATTCTCCAAGGCTCTTTTTGTGATCTTAAGAGGACCACTTGTGAGTAAAAACAAGGCCAGATAAAATCTTGGCAGGTTTGCGTGTTTAAACGCGGTGGTCACCTCCGCCCGGTTTCCTGCTGCAGCCATCAAGCAGCGACCTTATCGCTTCCTCGCGGTGATTAGGCGGCTTCCTGGTGAATGCATCACAGGTTCAAGTTCATTTATGCCTCGCCGTGCTCTGGCCGGCCGGCAGACCTTTCGGTGAGTCATGAAGACATTCCTACTTGGAGAAAAAAGATCAAAACGACGACTTTTAAACATAAACAAGACTTTAATTGGCTCTTTCCCTCCAACAGATTTGGATCTGTAAAAAAAAATGATCTAAACCTGCAGACTGGAGATTTGAACTCAAACACAGGGAACAAGAAATGACAAAGTATGTTGTAGAATAATCTGAAGCCTCTGGATGGACAATTAGGAGGTAATTATTTCTGACTGCATCACATCATTTGTGCCTTAAACAGAAAATAAGGAGTCAATACCGATTTCTGAGTTTTCAAGGAACAGAGAGAGAACAAAAACCTGAACATTAAACCTCACCAACTAACCTCCAAAATACATTCTGCCAATTAAGCTCCAGTTTTCCAACAAGTCAGAAAGTTTTTTGTCATCTTTGTTTTGACAGAGCAGGTACAGAAATACCTGTTGGACATTAAAGAGGCTTTGCGTGTTTGAGAAAAGTTGACCATGCAAACTCAAAATCTTACCAGGTTTGTTTACAACACTTAAAATGAGACCAAACTAAATTACAAGAAACTTTTAGCAAGACATAGAAGCAACAATTCCTTAATATTAATGATAATTGCTGATTTCAGTGGCAGATTTTTTGAGTTCTAACATGGGAAAAATTAATGTGTTTTTGCAGTGACGTCACAAATACGACATTTTGCCATCAAAGTTGTAGTTTTACAACACCAGGTATAGAAATACCTGTTGGAGATTCAAGATGCTAAATGAATAGAAAACACATCTCCTTTCAGATTGAGCTGTGATTAATTAGAGCCTTCATGGTTGTGTCTTCCTCTGCTGTCCCTGTGTCTCTGATGGGACGTCCTCTCGCCGCTCAGAGCGGCGCAGGGCGTTTATCTCTGACCCGCAGGTCCAGCCTCGCTGTCCAAGCTGCCAAAACAGTCCCATTCAGCATTGTGCTGAGTTCATCAATGCTCCTCTGAGGCTCACACACACACAGAGGGAAATGTGTACGCGCTGCAAAAACGGCCTGCTATAAAATCTAATCTGTATGACTTGTGTTGCGCTGCTTGTCAGTCAAATAAATTGGAGCGGATTGTTGACTTCTTCAGTTTTGATAACTCTCAAAATGAATTATCAAAACAAGGGGTGATTATTTTCCTGTCAATCACTCGCTCGCTCTATTAGCAGAGAAATATTTAATCAGTTATTACACACCAGCATCGGTTTGGCGATGAAAAGAAACGACTTAGAGAAGCTGAATTTTTCAGAGTTTCACACAAAGGGAAGAGCAGGTCAACCTCCGTCCCCTCGGGCTGGACGTCTGGGGGCGTCAGTGACAACCTCCACCGCCGGGCGCCCGTCAACTTCCGACAGGTCAGATCCTCCACCGGGGTCCCCCAACCCGCGACCTCTCCCCTGTCACAACTGTCACTTGACTCCAGTAAGCAGAACGAGGTTTTATCAGAAAACCTGACAGAGGCGAGGAGCTGCCCCCGTCTGACCCCGGTGTATATTTAGCAGCAGCTTGGCAGGCGCCTGTCCTGCCCGTCCTTCTCCCCCCCGGCTTTGATTATGTTCATGCAGGCTGTGCTAATTGGTCTGAACCTACATAGGAATGGAGATGTTGGGTATAAACTCAGTCATGACCTCCAGGAGGAAACCAGACGCTCCTCTCAGGGTTTCAGTCGTTTTCCTTCGTCCAGGTGAGACACGTAGCGTCTCCTGATGAGCCACGTCAGAAAACGGCTTACATTTACTTGAGTATTTTTACTTTTTGGAGTATTTTTACTACACTGTTCTATAAGTAATTTTATTGTGAAGTATTTCTACTCTTACTCGAGTAAAAATCCTGAATTTGTTTTAACCAAAAATTCACCAGACCACAGACACACACCTGCAGTTTCTGTTAAACTTTCAGCAGTTTTTTATTGAAAGAAACTGATTTGGAAAAAAAATTATTTTGTCTCATTTTGTTATTTTTTATTAGTTAAATGAATTATTGTCTTTTACATGAGTAAAAGTATATTGAAGTACAATGTTTGGGTACTTCGCCCACCATGACAGACATCAAAACAACTTGTGCACACATTAAATTGGACATATGCTAAATATACATTTTGCTTGTTTTTGTAAAAAAAAAAAAAAAAAGTCACCCAGCCATTTTCTGGAAACTAATTATTCTTTTTTTTTTGGTGTCTGGAAAATTTGTAGTTTCAAGAACCTTCCGAATGTAACATCAGAAATCAGCAGGCACAGCCCGTTACCTGGCAACCCCAGCCGTTCCAAGCTGAGTTCCAGTACATTTGGTCAGCTGGTTTTATTTTTGACCTTCCATTCTGAAACCACTTGCTGCATTCTTGTTGGTTGTGCAGGAGGCTCCACTTCTACTTTTCCAGGCTGTATTGTTTTATAATTGTAGCCATTTTCATTTGCTTCTCATTTTATCGTAAACCGTTTGATGAGGAAAGAAGACGGCGATGGCAGCGGTCAGTCATCAGGACCGGCGGTCTCTGTGTTCTCACAGACTTGCAACAAACAGTTTTTATAAAGTAATTAGATTTACTTTCATGAACTTTATAAAACATACAGTGAGACAAACCATGGAGAAAATGCCACCATCTTGTAGACTTTTACTCCTCATTTTGCTCCAGTGTAACGGGAAACATGTTTGTGACTCATCAGTATAAATCATGGTGTGAATTCAGACAAATATGATCAAATCAAGTCACTGTGCTGCTTCTACAGACATATTATGTTGACTTGAACAGTAGAAACAATAGCTGTCGGTTCTGGTGACGTTTCTACTGCGATGTTGATTCAAACGTGGATTAAAACATGTCAGACACCAAAACTAGAAATCAATCTGTTCTAAAAGTCTCCATCTTTCTGGTGTTGTATTTGAATCTCTGGAACCTTTATAAACTACTTCCACGCCTTCATAAAAAAACCTGCATGCAAAATTGAATAATTTTCACATCTCACATAAAACTTCTTTATTAGTGATAGTTCCCTAAAAGCAGAGCCCATGTTGCCGCTTTTCACACCGCTAATATCTGAACATTTCATCTTTTATAAGCCCTCCTCCACCCTGCAGCCTTCTGATGAAGTAGGCCAGAGCAGGAATTTAAATGAGACATTTCACCGTCTTTGCAAACTGAACTATGGACCCGACACTCTGAAGCATCAAGATGACATGTGCAAAAACTCTGTCAGCACTTTTAGTCGTGGGAAAAACTCTGCTTTCCACTTCATCCTGTGTCTCGTCTCCATCACTAGCGGTTCTTCGCTGCTTAGCAGGGATCTGAGATCGGACCTAATCAGTTCTCCAGTCACCGTGTTTAAACGGTCTTTTTGCCAGGTTAATGGGATTTCCGCTGAAAGGGTCGGCGCTCGACGGCTAAAGTGGTCCAGACAATCGCAATGAGCTCCGAGTCAAGTGTGATTAACCCGCCGACCCGCCTGCAGCCTTCGCACCTCTGCTCCCTCTCAGCTCCGCTGCCACTGCACTCAAGTCGAGTCGGATTTGCTTATTAGGATATAAACAAAGGGTCAGTGAAACAAGAAGTGTTAGGAAAACATGAAGCAGCTAGGATTTATATTTTGTTCTTATAATAGCCTTGAAAGATGGCTCATTTTCTTCCAATGATATTTTTTTTTGTTACATTTTTCCATTCAACAGCCTATTTTTAGTTCCGCTCCATGATTTTCATAGGAGTCCCCACTCTCTACTTGGAGCAGGCCCACAGCATCACTCGGCCTCCACCGTGGTTAACAGCATGAGTTGCTTTTCTACCGTCTCTGTTGCCAAAAACTTCATATTTAGACTCAAGTTAAAGTCCTGGTACAGTTAGGACAAACTCAGCATCTTTGTGATGCTGTGGGTTCTTTGTAGAAGACACAGAAATTGTATTTAAGCAAGAAAAGTACTAATTCAACTTTAGTTTATTCAGGTGAAAGTAGAAAGTCAAAATATCAGTCATTTAATATTTAAAAAATACTTTTTCAGCTGGACCAAAATGAAAATATTCATATGAATTACAAAATAACAAAATCAAAATGAGTTTCTTTCCATGTGAAACTCATGAAACTTTAACAAAAACTGCAGGTGTGTGTTTAAGTTTTTGGTTAAAGTTACTCAAAGTTGGTAAAGAATCCAGAAATTTTACTCAAGTAAAAGTAGCTATACTTCAGAATAAAGTTACTCAAGGACTCACAAAGTGCATCATAGTGAATATTTTACCAAAACTATAAGTAAATGTAACTACATAACTACATAACTGTGGTTCTGTGCCACCTCAGGGAAACAGGAAGTCAGGAATTACAAATTAAAAGCCCCTTCTGTTCTCCATTTCCCTCCATTGTTGATGTTTTTGTACATAAAATTACCAACATTTACGCTACTTAACAGCCTGACATCAGTAATGGAGCAGATCGTTCCGCTTGGAACCATCCGTTTGTTTGGGTCAGTGTCTGACCTCTGACCTCTCCGTAGCACAGAAACCTCAATGTTGTCGCCAGTGAACCGTCTTCCGGCGCGTTAGCCAGGCAGAAATGAGCGGCGTTATCACCTCTGATGAGCGTTGGCTGTCTGGCTGCGTCCTGATCCAGGCCCGTCAGTGAAGCGGAGCTGGATTCTACCTTCATTTATTTAGTGATGGCTCACTCGCTGTAACAAGCCTGACAGATTCCTCTGACATTTCAGCTCCACCTGGGCCATTTGGAGTCACATCCATCTGATTTCTCAGTACAGTAGCAGCAGAAGAAATGGCTGTAATTCCAGTGTTTGTTCATCTTATTCATATTTAATGGATTTATAGTGAACGGGGAAGGAAACCAGGTTCTGCTGTGACTCCATGACGAATCTGTCACCTTCGTTCTTAAAATATGTCACTGCTGATGTGGCTCCCTTATAGGAAAAAACTGGTTTTTCACCATTTTAACTGCTTAAAGTAGCAACATTAAACTTTTCTGAGGTTGAGACATTGATTTCTACCAGAGGTTCTTGGGTTTTCTGTTTCTTTGACTTTGCTGTCATCAACTTGTTGTTCTTTTGTTGTACTCCTGGTTCCATGCTTCTGTGTTTGCTAAGGCTCACTAGAACTTTCTAATTTCTGGGTTTAGTTGTATAATTTCTGGATGAAACCATTGAACGAGTGTAATATTCTGACATATTATCCTGTTTCTCTCCATAAAAAGTATTTCTGTGTTTTTCTTTTTCTCTTCCCTGTTTGCACCATGTTTTAGAAAGTGCTACTTTGAGGCTTAATTCTTCTAGTTAAACCAGCTTCCTTTAGGTATGTAAATGTTAAACATTTAAAATCCGTTCTTCCTAAATGTTAACATAATAGCAGGAGGTTAAAATAATGCTCAACGTTTGCATTATTACTGAGCCGGCTTTGAATTTTAATTAACTAATAACAACCTGGTCTGCATCCATTCCCGCAGGAGTTTAAGATATATAAGGTAATATCTTTGAAGCTCAGAGCCTGTAAAGCGTTTTGTCAGCCAGCGTGTAAAGACACACCTACTGTCCGTGGAAAATTGCCATCATTTGTTTTAATTGAGCACTTTTTGATGTCGCTTCAGTTGTCAGAAGATATCTCGTTTGGGAGGAAATCTTCACATGTTCACTTCAAACGCTCCAGGCAAAGGATTTCTCCTCCCTTTTTGTTAAAAGTAGCTTGCTCTGAGAAACGAGGGTTGATTCTGTGACAGCTACAGCACACGTGTGAGAACTAGGTCACTTGGTATTTAAAAAACACACTTATCAGGGCTTAAAGAGGTTACTCATGCCCACCTAGCATGTTTTTCAGAGTGTAGATCAGGATTTAAGTTACTCCACAAGATTTGTTCCAAATCAAGGGAATTATTTTACCTTGTTTGCACAAAAAGTGGCTGGAAATAACAAGATTTCTACCAAAGCCCTTCCCTGGAGCCACAGGGAAAGCAGTGGAAACAAACCAATCCATCCACTGTCTTCAGCTTGAGGTCAACCTGATATGGCAACCGTCTAAAGAGGGTATTTGAGAGGTCCATTCCCCCCCTGGAGGATTCTGAGGTGGTCCCAAGACAAATGAGACACATAATCCCTCTGGCGAGTTCACTGTTTACCCTGGGGGGCTCGTATCAGTGTGGCAAGCCCCAAAACCTCTAAACGCAAGAGCCCAAAAGGGTTCTTAATCAGATGAGTGAAAGAACATCAGTTCCTTCCTTTCTACACGGCTTAGCCCAGCCACCAAACCCAGGTTTGCTCCACTGCAGGTATTCATGCTATATTTAAAGGAGACCTACTATTCTAAATTCATCTTTTGCTTCTAAAAACATTGACTTTTTGGCAATAAGTTAATGTTGCCAAAAACATAACCTTAAGTTGTTATAAAATGCTATGCCTTGAAATTGGGTCTCTGTCTCTTTAAAAAACTCCGCCTTAAGGAAGTCATCACAACATGGCTCCTCGATTAACCCTTTTTATTGAGAAGTAGCTAATTGCTGCTGGCTAGTCTGAAGAAGCTGAGTGGGGGAGGAGCTGCGCCTCGAAGCTACATCCACACAAGTATTTTGGACAGCTGAATGGTTACCATGGAGATTAAAGGGTTTCTCAAACTGGCATGAAAGAATCAAGACAATACTCCAAGTTTGTTTTTGAAGATGGAATTGCTCAAAAAAGTTGATTTCACATAGTACTGTCCCTTTAAGTCACATTCGACAGACCCTGTCTGTTACCTAGCAACCCAAGCGGAGCTCCAGCATGTGTGGTCAGCTGGAAAAGACGAGAGTTCAATTGTTGACCTAACATCCAGAAAAGACTTGCTCCATTCTTGTTGATTGTACAGGAGGCTCCACTTCTGCTTTTCAAAGATGTACGAATGTATAACTGGGCATCTTTTTGCAGCCACTTTCACGTGCAAGTGTAAATGTTGAGTTTTCCCAAAGGGAAACATCCACTTAGATCAAGAAGGACATGAAACAGAAACTCCCCAACAAAAGGCAGAAAGGAAAAACCATCATTGTGAAAGACTGGATGGAAGTTCTTTTACTGACATGTCCTGAAGTCTCGTTGGCGGAAAAGACAATCCTGAAAGGCTTTTCTTGGTGCTACATCAATGAAACGATGAGTAGCTGAAGAAAAGACGCTTCAGATTTAGTCATGTTTAAATCGTTTCTCTGAATGACGATCCGTCTCTCGAGTAAAAAGCGTTCCAGGATTTTGTTAGGAAAAGCTGATCAATTCAGAGACAGAGTCATTCTGCAAAAATGATCAGTCTGAAAAGTAAAGGCAAACCCATCGGAGGTTTCAACATTACCATTCCTCCAACAGTGAGGATTTAAAAGCCTGTTTTGTTGCCTTATTTTGTATAAATTCCTTTCTGCGAACCAGGGCAAGTAATCTACCTAGCGACAGACTCAGATCAGATCAGGAGTCCTTCTTGTAACCTAGAACTTGCTTTTACTGTTTGGACTGTTTGGTTTACATGAACCCTCTAAGTGTTAGTATAAACTCAAAGCACTTGCAGATTGATTGTTGCATTCATTTGTTCCTGGGAACATTCACCATCCACGGCTCCCAAAGCTAAAGTTCCAGCTCCGCTGTGGTTTTGGACTAAACCTGAATAATTCTCTCTGCCGGGCTGCTCACCCGTTGAAGCACTGAAAGGGGGGTTTGAATAAAACTCCAGAGCCAAGCCTGTTGTATTCACTTACTGATGTTTGCGTTAACAGCCGCGGCTCACTGCGGGTGACATAATATTTGACATGAGATGCCAAGTGTGAGACGGCCTGTGTGTTTTGTTCTCCTTGGGATGTGGAGGTATCGCGCCAGCTGGCCGTTCTGGTTGAGAGGCTGATGACGGACGGACCAGAACAGATGCACAGGTATACGCACATGAAACTCCACACCAGCTCCAGTGTTCGCTCGTTCCAAACGTGGAGTTTCTCTTGTTTTCCCTCGTTTATTATTCTTTTTGTCTTTGAGCTGGAATATCGTAAACCACAAAACGGAGAATACGCTCAAACGTCCTGCAGACACGCACGATTTTTCTCCCCCAACAGGTGCAGAAGAAGATCGAGTTGCAGCACTTTTCTTCTTCCTCCCTCCTCCTCGTCTTGTCCTTCCCGCCTCTCTCAAATTAATGCCGAGGAGAGCGGCTTTAGAGGCGTTTCTGACGCAAATAAGGGGGGTATCGCTAATAACCAGCCAAGGTACACTAATCTCCGTTAGCAACATTTGGTTTACCTTAAGCTGGAGGGACAGCTGTATTAAAAGCAGGAATAATCCTAATCAGTCCAAACTCCATCCTCCTCCCTCCCTTCCTCACCTCTTTGCATATAAAACTTCCACATTAGGCTTAAGAGTACAGCGGCTTAGCTGCTGTTTGCCCTACATCTGTCTTCCCCCCGCAACGACCAATCAGGGACCAAGGGAGGGAGAAGACATGAGGGTAAATAGAGGAAGGTGTGGAGGGAGAAGACGACAGTGATGATGGAAGACTCACGATGAAATGAAAGACACAAAATACGGCGATTCAAACGAGCCCAGACAACAAAAATCACCAAAATGATTTGCTTTTGTCCAGATGTTTAAAGGTTGTTTTCAGATATGAAATGAAAACAAAATGTTCACTTGAAATGAATTATTAGCTCTTTATTTTCCACTCTTCAATATGTAGATGCTAACCAAAATATTAGCCGTAGCATTGTTGAACATAAAAAAGTAGCCAGCTGAAATTAGACAAAAAGTAAGATTTGTTTTAATCTACAAATATAATCAAACATGTTGTGAGAGCATAAATGAAAAGCACAGCTGATTGCACATCTCAATTTAATTGACTTTTTTATGTTAACATTAGCCGTTAGCACAGCTAGCTGATGGAGGAAATCAGAAAAATAGCATTAAAGAACATTAAATCTCCACTTTTTCCAGATCTGTTCAATGAGAAAAGCTTCAAATTCCTTTTTATGCTAACAGGAAACTGACATTTTATTGTATTTCTTTATGCATAAGATAGTTTTAGCTTGTAGCCATTGCTAAATGACAGAAAGTAACCGTAGAGATGCTAATAAACATATTGTTAACTGTACCACAGGGTATAAAAGACATAAATAAAAATAGTTTAATTTTCTTGTTTTTGTGAAAACTAGCAAGGAAATAATAATTTTTATGTGAATAACCTCCTCTTGTATTCAGTGTGTTCCCAGGGAAACTCCTCTTTTTTTTTTACCTCTTTAGATGCTTTTAATACCATTTAAAACCTTTCAGTCTGTCGGTTGTTTATGTATATCCTCCAGGTGAGTGGAGTACAGAGCGTTGAACGTAGAGACTGTGTTACAGTTTTTCCTTACATGAGGTGTTTCAGACCTGCTCCGCTGTGAACAGCTTCTGTCTCGGTGCGGTTTCCCTTTTTCTCCTCCTCTCCTGAGGCCCTCGGCACCATAAATCCGACTGATTACTCCGCACCCCTTTTGCTTGACTGCACCTTCACAATCAGCCGTGGCTGCCAACAATGAGGCCCTGATGAATCAAACATCCATGGCATTAGTTTCACCTTGCTGCCCCTTTCCCATGCGCCGCCGCCTCTTTGTCAGGCCCCGGTTTGATGAGAAGGACTACTGACACTGGCTGCACCTATTGATAGACAATTCTGTAACGACAATCCACAAACAACCACAAACGCTCCTCCTCTTGCACTTCAATTTGCCCCAGTAATAGGTGGCAAAACTCGAGAGCCTTCATGTCTGCCAGGAAGCGATGGCTAGAAAGCATCTCCATAGTCCAAACCAGATATTGTAGTTTATTTGGTCATATTTAGAGAGATTTTTCCATTAACAAATGAAATTATTTCAAAATTACATCTTGTATTTACTTGGTTTGTTTTGATGAAAAAGAAAAGAAGAGGTTTCTCTTAATACGCTGGAAAAGTTTGATTTTGTGTCAAAATGTCACAAACGTGCAAGACAAACCACCACTAACCCAAACATTTACCATTAAATCTCCTAAATGGACATTTTAATAGAATATTAAAATAATCTACACTTGCATCAAAGCTCAATCTATTCATATCACTGTACTGACTGAATATTTTTACATCCCTTTGTATTTGAATTTGGTCTATAAATATCAATATTGGGTTTTATTGAAGCTGCAAGACGTAACTTAGCGCTGTCAATCATGATTGTGTATGCATGCTCGTCACCGGGTCATAATATTTTTAAAACTAGCTAATAAGGTAAATGTGCCTTTGATTTAATGCCTTTTGGTTCTTCTGGTGCACAGTTTTGACGTGGATCTCACGTCCAAACGTCAGATAAAATGTGACATAACTGACGCTTGGCAAACTAATATTAGAGTGAAACTAATCAGATTTTCCTGCTGTGTGAAGGTAGGTTCAGATAATTTTCCTAAGTTGGTGTTTTTTTATGATTTTCCAACTCTTATTTTAAAGAAAAGCAGCAGCTCTATATTTTTCTAGATTATTATTATGATGTGATTTCTCTTTTTCCCAATATTCATGGCTTCTTTGGTTCTTTGTCGGGTCCAGATGGATTTGCTCACTGTTCTTGATTCTTATGGTAACAATCAGGTCGAAAAATGTTGCATTTTTCCCACGGTTACATAAATATTAAAGGTTTTATTGGTCTAAACAGATTCTACCCCTGAATCACAAATGTTGCTCTCAGATGGAAAGATGATCATATTCTATACGTTGTTGTTCTAGACCTGGTTAATTGGTCTTTAAGCTGACCAGTGACAGGCGTAAATGTGGAAGCGGTTTCTGCTGGGAAACGCCACAGGAGGCTGGGATGTAAACCATCAAACACTCAGAGCAGCAAAAGCGCATCCGATGTGTTACCCACAATGTTTTATTCATTGAAATATATTTGATTATATTTGAATCTAATTGACATTTGGAGGTAACTGACGACTTTCCTTCCAAAATGGCACAACCAAAATTAACACCTCGTCTTAGAAATGGATGTTTTATATCAAAGTAAATAAAATCACATGGAGGCTTCTTGTTAGTTTTTGATATGGTTTAATCCATAAATAAACTGAGATTTAGACTTTGCTGCGTTAAAAAAAGAGTCCAAAATGTAATAAAAAAGAGTTTTGAAAAAGTTTTGTTGATACATTGGTTGTGTTTTAGCTTCAGCTGGGACTGGACATCTATTTGGACAATTTTCTAATTAATTTGCATTTCAACTCCTTGTAATTTAAAAATATCTGTAATAATTTGATAATTTTTTTATTGCTTAACTCAACAGAATCAGAAAATCATAATTTCTTACCTTAAAGCAGATGTTCTCTCATTTTATCATCTTCCGCATCGACTAAATGGACAAAAGTAGAGCGACCACAACATGTGCCCAAAGTGAAAGAGTCCTGGATTCAATACAATCAGCGTTATTATGCTGATTAATTAAGGAAAACTGTTACTACAAGTCAAAGTTCAGACATAAATCTGATTGAGAATTAAAGTTTAGAGACATTTCCCTTCATTCTGACTGAGCTTTAGCTGTTTTGGAGAAGAAAATGAGTCTGAATGTGAATAACTAAGGGATTGAACATAAATGCATGCCACACATTTCAGATTTTCATTGCTAGAATATTTTCTAAATTATTCTACTTGCATTTCACAATCGTATTGGTCTGTCAGAGTGTTCAGGGTTTCAGATTTGATGCCACTAAATGTTGCAAATTCACTTTTAAATTCCCAAATTTCTGATCCACACGAAGGCGGAATGGACGGATAGAAAAGCATTGCTGCTAAATTCAGTTTAAAACCCAAATCGCCAGCGTCTACCTAAAGGAACCACAAATATTGTGTGTCGAGTTGTTTTTGTCGCTCAGAAACATTTGGAGCGCATCCATGGAAAAAAACAAACCCACTTTGTTCGGGATGAAGGCTTTGCTTCTGTCCCAACATGTGTCTGGTCCAGAGAGGTTTAAATCTGCCCACCTGTCCACACCATAATCCTCCCAGCTTTATTACAAAACTGTGCAATTAATTAAAGGCTCAATCGCTGGGATTAGCAACCAACGTCCAACCTGGTTCTCCAAAACGTAGATGTATTTACGTTTCTCTGTGTTTTTCGTGACTCAAACGCAGGAAAACGTTGAGAGCTCGCCAGGAAACGCAGAGGTGAGCTTAGTGGAACAGCAGCGATGGTCTCGTTTACAGTGGCATTACGGAGATTAGGATTATCTGTGCTGTATGTTTACAGCATAATGAAACAGGCCTGATATAATGACCATCAAATCTGGATTAGGTCATTCACAGGAGAGGAAGGAGTTTATCCCGCCGATTATTGTGTTGCACGAAAATCCCTGCGAGCGCACCTTCACGTGGAAGTCAGGATCTCTGTGTTTTTCCAGACTTTTTCCCGTGAAACGAAGCGAGCCGACCGGCCGGCGCTCCGTGGAAAGGTGTTTATGTGTTGGTTGTGTGCATCTGTGTGTGCAGGGCCCTTAGCAAAGCAGCACAGAAATGACACGGTGCAACAGATGATGGGCATTATCCCATCAACCTGCTGTTTCTGCACACACTCTGTACCCTGCATGTTCTACTGAAAGGACAGCAGGAGTGTGTGTGTGTGTGTGGGTGTGTGTGTGTGTGGGTGTGTGTGTGGGGGGGTGGGTGTGTGTGGGTGAGCGCATGAGGGGGAGGCCCGGCGGGCGGGCGCCCTTCCACACACACACACACACACACACACACACACTCTGCACCTGTCACAAACAGCCTGTCAGAGCAGAAGAAAAGAAAGTTCAGCCGTGAGGAAAAGCTGAGGGACGGAGCCTGAGCTGATGATGACTTGATTAAAGTTATTGTTTTATAATTAAATATGTTCAGAACTCCTGAAAATCTTAAATCTGCTTTGTTAGATTCTCTGAAATGTTTTTATTTCTCGTTTTGTAAGGTTTTCTACGTTACTTGTGCCGTTTTCTTAAAACCAGCGCTGTCAGTCGTTCGTAGAATAAAAGAATAATATTCATTTTACTTGCTGCTACTGAGTAACCTTTTAAATAAAATCACCACGTAAACAATAAAGATGTAAACAGTGACATGTATAAAATGATGAGTAAATATGCTCGAATTTGCATACATTTTGGCTCATATTTCTCAGAAATCTAAGAATCTAATGTTTTTGATCTCTGAAATTTATTTCTATTAAATGCAAAATCAATTTATTTACGTAAAATAAAAAGTACAGAGCAGTAAAAACAACTTCAGTACCTTTATTCACTAAAAGTTACCCAAGTAAATGTAACCAATACTACCCACTTTTCAACATAGACAGATAAGACTAGTAGCCTAGTAGCCTCCTGTTCTTGCTAACAAGCTTAACGTGACATATTGGATCATTTATCTAACATTACCAATTAATTTGGAGGGGGAAACTGTCCAAAGTTTTTTTTTTCCTTTTGCTGGTTTGCTGCTGTGATTCTAACACAAACCTGCAGCAGGATGCATCTCTGTGTCCCCGCTGAACGGTGTAAAAACCCGCGTTAGCATGTTAGCGCTAATGTTGCATTTAAAGGCGGCTCGGAAAAAACACCTTCCGACACGTTAGCTACAGGCTATATAGTTATAACGGCTGAAAAGGAAACAGGAAGAAGAGGACACAGATACAGGAAGTGCAGGAGTTGGTCACTCTGAGGTAAACATATTAAAACAGCTTCCAGTCCGTAAAAAAGTTCAACTTTTCCTGCCAAAATTTAACAAACAATACAGCGTCTATATCACGTCGTTGCAGCAAACACGAGTGGATCTGCATACTTCAGCCGTGTGTGTGTGTGTGTGTGTGTGTGTGTGTGTGTGTGTGTGTGTGTGTGTGTGTGTGTGTGTGTGTGTGTGTGTGATGTACCTCAGCAGAAGGTTAACTTCTCCGCCTGCAAATTGCCGCCACCCCCCACCAACACGGCCGGACAAAAGGCTCAGCAGTCGCCTGCTGATTGGCTCTTTTCAAATGGAAATGCCGGTTGCTTCTCTTCTGCCCGTTGCCTTAAGCAGTGTACAAATTACAGTTTACAAGGCATGGAGGAATAAAAAGGGGAGTAGATAGAGAGGTGCGAGGGGAGGAGGGCAAGGCAGAATATCTTTTCTTGCTATTATTATTTTTTTAATTCGCCAAAGTGACATGTAAATTAGCCTTTAAGTGCTCCACTCAGGGACTGCGATCCGGCCCTAATTGTCACAGTCAATTGTGGCCAACAGTCTCTTCAATCCGGGCGGCTTTTGACAACAAGCGCGCCAGGATCAAAAGACGAAGCATTGACTCGGCTCCCAACACGTGAGTCAACACACACACACACACACACACACACACACACACACACACACACACACACACACACACACACACACACAC